>CM031238.1:5529305-5558498 GCA_018340775.1 Taxus wallichiana var. yunnanensis
CAGTGTACTTCGTTTCAGTTGCTTTCTAGGTGAGGTCCACACAGTGAGCTGCTCGATAAGCTCACAAGTGAGCTCAAGTCAGCTCTTAGCAAGCTTCTCGGTGAGCTCCCATGTGAGCCTATTAAGTGAGATCTCGAAAGCAAGTTTGCTTAGCGAGCTATTTGAAAAACTTCAAGGTGAGCTACCGGATAGAGATAAAGTTGAGTTTACTGAGGTTAGCTCCTTAGTGAGCTCAAGGAGAGAGTGGTAAGGTGAGTTGGAAAAGTGCTTCTACCATGTGAGCTCCATGCTTGTTTTTACAGGTGAGTGAGCTTGATGATCTCTGAGGAAATCTCAATTTGAGTTGCTTGAGGCTCTGGATGAGATCAAGGTGAGGCTGGGAAGGTGAGCTATCGGGTGAGCTTGGGTGAGTTTCGGAAGAAAGTTGAAGTCAGAAGCATACTCGAGTTGAGCTCCCGAGCTCAGTGAGCACCCCGAAAGTTTACCCGGGCAAGCTCAAGTCGAAGCTGCTTCATGGAGCACCCATCCCGAGGCTCCTAGGTAGGCTACTCGGTGAGTCAGGTAATCTCAAGAGTGAGCTTGTCGATAATCTCTAACATGAGCTTAAATGTGAGGCTGAGATGAGCTCGAGGTGAAGTTGACAAGAGTGAGATCAAGGAGTGAGGTTGACAAAGGTGAACTCAGTGAGTTGGAAAAAGGTGAACTCAAAAGAGTGACTTAATAGAGATATTTGGTAGAGCTCAATGGAATTCTAGGTGAGGCTCCCAGGTGGAGCTACTTAGCGATGATGAGCTCCCGAGGCAAGGTCTCCCGGTGAGCTGCAGCTCACTGGCTTGAAGCTCAAGTCAACTACTCGAAGTGAGCTCCCATGGTGAGTTCAGACGAGTTTTAGGTGAGGCTACATGGTGAGGCTACTCGATGAACTCTGGCGTGAATGCTACCAAATGAGGCTCAAGGTGAGTTGGTGAGTGAGCTCACTCGGTGAGCTCAAGGTGAAATTAGCTTGAGGCAGAGTTGGTAGGTGAGCTCCCATGTGAGTTTTTTGGATGAGCTATTAGGTGAGCTCCCATGTGAGTTTTTAGAGTGGCTCAAGTTGAGCTACTCGAGAGAGATTCTGTGTGAGCTCAAGGTGAGCGTAAGCAAGGTGAGCTATCGGGTGAGCTCCCAGTGAGTTTTAGGAATGTTCAAGTGAGCTACTTGATGAGCTCTGGCTAAGCTGCTGCCCGAGCTCTAGGTGAACTCATGGTGAGCTCCTAAGCTGACTCAAAGGTGATCTTGTTGCGATATTTACGAGTGAGCTTACGTGCCCAGGCTACGGTTGATCTCGAGGAAAGTTCACAATATGAGCTCAAGGTGAGTTACTAAGGAGAGCTTTCAAGAAATCTCTAGAGTGAGTTACTTAGATGAGACTCATGCAGTGAGTTACTTGATGAGGCTCCACTGGCGAGCTCCAGTGGTGTTCGTAAGGCTCCTAGGTGAGATCCCAAGCGAGCTGCTTGGTGAGCTGTTCGGTAGTGAGGTCCTTGACAGAAAGCTTCTCCGGCAAGCTCCTGCAAGGCGAGCTCAAGTTAACACCTTCTTGGTAGAGCTAATCGGTGAGCTCCCGGGCAAGCTCGTAGATAGAGCTCCCATGTGAGCCTATTTGGCACCTTGTAGGTGAGCTCGCTTCGTGAGCTTCTCCGATTAACTCAAAGTGCGCTAAAAAATGAGATAAAGAGAGAGGTGGCAATGTGAGGCTCCTCGGTGAAGCTTCCCGAGGGTGAGATGGCAAGGTGAGCCAGACAGGTGAGCTCCCATGTGATTTACCAGGTGAACTCCCATGTGAGTTTTAGGTGAGGCAACCCCTTTGAGAGATCCTGGGTGAGCTTCGGCTCGGGCTGCTCGGTGAGCTCATGTGCGGAGCTCAAGGGAGCTAGGAAGGTGAGCTATCGAGTGAGCTCCCGGAGTTAGTTTCGAGTAAGCTCAGAAGTGAAGCTACTCGGCTGAGCTTCTAGGTGAGCTACTTACTGGAGCTCCAAGTTGAGCTCTTAGAGTGAGCTTCTTGAGTGAGCTCTAGAGTGAAGCTCAAATGTTAGGCTTGTCGGCCAATCTACGAAGGTGATCTTACATGTGAGCTACAGGATGAGAGATCAGGCTGAGAGTTAGAAGAGTTGAAGCTCAAGGTGAGGTTGGCCAAGAGTGAGCCCAATCTTGAATTTGGTAAGGTAAGCTTCTCCAGGTGAGCTCCCGAGGTGAGTTCCTAGAGTGAGGTGCCAGCAGGCTCCCGGAGTAGGGTTCAACTCGAGCTGATTGGTGAGCTCCCATAAAGAGCTCGAAAGGAAAGCTACTTATTAGGATTGTTGATTAGAGATCCCGGAGCTGACTACTTAGGTGAGATCTAGAGTAAGGTCTACGATGAGGCTGATTGGTGAGGCTCTGACCCAACTAGCTCCAGAATCAACCCTACTCGGCGTTTGCTACTCGGTGAGCTCTCATAGGTGAGCCTGTTCGGGTAGGCTAATTGTTAGAACTTCTCGATGAACTCCCAGGTAGAGATAGCAAATGAGCTTAAGGCCGGTTAGCGGAGTGAGCTCCTTAGTGAGCTCAAGTCAAAGGCTAGCAAGGTGAAAGGCTGATAGAGTGAGCTCCCATGTAATTTTATATGCGAGCTATGGGTGAGCTCCCATGTGGATTTTAGGTGAGCTACTTCAGCGGTGAGCTCCCCTATGGATGACCTCGAATCGAGCTAATCATCTAGCTCTGAAGGTGAGATCAATGGGATATTGCATGAGTGAGCTAGAGGTGAACTTCGAGGTGAGTTTCTAAACAAGCTCTAGTTGATTTTGTTATATGAGCTCCTTGCAGCGAGGCTTGCACAAGCTCGGCCAAGCTCTAGTTGAGCTCCCAAAGAGTGAGCTCATAGAGTGAGATTGTAAGTAATCTATAAGGTGAGCTTACATGCAAGCTGAGATGAGCTCAAGGAAATTTATGAGTGAGCTCAAGATGAGTCGCACAAGTGCTAGCTCAAGGCAAGTTAAGTTGGCAAGGTGAGCTATCAAGCAGAGCTCGAAGAGAGTTCCCGGATGAGTTACTTGATGACCTCCTGAGAAATCTCAACTAGAGCTGATCGATGAGCTCTAGAAGAGCTCCCCAGCCGAGCTACTTGGCAAAATATTGGGTGAATTCCACGTGAGGCTACTAGGTGAGCTCCAAAGTGAGCTACTTGGTGAGCTCCGGGTGAGGTCCCTAGTGAGATGCTCACGTGAGCTGCAAGCGAGCTCAAGTCAAGCGTACTCTACGTGGACTTTCTTGAGCTCCTAGAGTGATTTTTTTGAGTGAGCTCTCATGTGAGTTGTTAGGTGAGATCGAGGTGAGCTACTTAGCTTAGCTACTCAATGAACTCCGAGGTGAGCTACCAAACAAGTTCAACGTGAATTGGCAAGGTGAGCTAATCGGGCGAGCTTCCGCAAGAAGCTCCCATGTGAGCTACATGGCTAGCTATTTGGTGAGCTCCTGAGGTGAGTTGGTAAGTGAGCTCCCGTACGCAGGTCCCCGATGAGATACCCGATGAGCTCACAATGTAATGCCTGCTTCAACTACCTCTTGAGATAGAGAAACAAACTAGGAAAATTATGGAATAATTTTATTTTTACTTTTTTTTAATGAAGGAAGTTTCTGAAAAAGTAGCAAGATAATAGTTTGAAACCAATAGGTTTGGAATAGATTACTGATTAACCAAACAAAAAATTTCCATCTTTATCTTATAACAAGTTTGCAAGGTTCCAATTTCGGGGTTACAAGTTTTACTAAGGTTCAGAGAGAAATTTATCGCCAGGCATGCTCTCTATCAAGCCATGAAATTCAACTATATTTTTCACACACTTAGAATTATCAAAACTTTCCTTAACTAGGCTCATTGGATAGGAAATTTCCTCACCTTTCCAACCATATAAATAAGTCCTCCTAACTCCTTGTAAAACTTAAGTTATGGCCGGGCGGAGTTTTAGGGGAAAATTTTCCCTTAGAGGTCCACGGGGATAGGGAGAAAATTGGGAAAATTTTCCCAAACACCACATGTCATCACGTGATTCGTTCGGGTAGGTGGGTCATGGGGAAACATTTGAAATTTTTCCCAAAACCAAAGTCTCAATTTTCCAAAGGAAAATTTTCCTCCATGCCTCCGCACTTGCTCAAATGGCCACGTGGCACTTTGTGATTTGCAGCGGGCCGGTGGAGGAAAAAGAAAATTTTCCAAAGGAAAAAAGGGTTAAGTTTTCCATTTTGATCCACCCCCCCTGCCACATGTCAGCACGTGATTGGTTGGGGGCCACGGGTTTGCGGGGAAATTTGTGAAAATTTTCCCAAGGCAAAATTTTCAAAAAGTTAAGTTTTTAATAATGGCCTGCCCCTCCAAGGTGCCACGTGGCAACTTATGATAGGATGAGAGGTGGCGGGGCCACAGAAATTTTTAGGAAATTTTTCCAAAGTTCAAAATTTAAATTTTTCTAAGGTCGAATTATTTCATTTTTGGTTTGGGATGGCCATTTTGAAGTAAAACTTGAAATGGCCATAACTTTTGATAGGAAGGTCCATTTTTGGTAAACTTGGACTTTCAGAAATCTCTCGGAGTCCTATTTGCATATAAATCATCAATTTTATGATTTTATAATGTTTTAGAGGTAAATTTTAAGAAATAGATCTGTAGGGTTTTAATTTACAAGTGTGAGTTTTATAACTTTTAGAGTTTTGATTCAATTTGATATTTCTTCTTCGAGCATGTAAATTGAACATGGAGAACTAGTCTAGGGTGAGTTTAGGATTTTTTCAAGGTTCAAATTGGTGTTTGCTTTGCCATTTTAATTTTACATCTTTTGGCAGGAAAACTAATATCATGACTGCAATTTTTATTTAATAAAGATCATAATAGCCATTTTCATTGTTGAGTTTTCAAAAGAGGTTCCTTAAGTCTTATTAAACCTAAATTTCATTGTTCCATTTCTCAATTTAAGTCATAAAACTAAAAGCTGTACATTATTTACATTATTTTAAAATCTAGAGTTATAAATTATAAGAGAGTTCTTTCTTCCACGAGTTTACAGTTTAATGTGCAACATTCAAGTGTGGAAAAACATATCAGTTTTGTTCCTCAGACATCTAATTGATTCAACACACCCTTACATTCAATAGGCAAAGTGAATTTCAATTCTAAAACTCATTTCAAAGTATCCAAATTTATGCTCATTTCCTTTATACGGGATTCTCTTTTCAACACAAAATTCATAAGATATAACAATCATTAAATTTCCTAATACTGACAATGCAATACATTTAATGACAACACTTTTTATTTATTCTCTTTGGAATACAGAGTCTCATTCTTTCACGTGATTTTTCAAAAAATGAATATGAGTAATATTATTTTCATTGCCAAAATGAGATTCAATCTTTCATTTCTAATGCAAAGTATCTTTTCATTACAACCATGTAATTCAGAATAGCTACTGATCCTTTTTATTGAATTCTAACAAAGATATCTTCACAATTGAACTCCTTTCCAATTTGTATTAGATTTCCAACTTTAAAAATACAAGTGTAAAACTCCTTTCACATTTTCTTTCCAAAATGTAAAACAGAGATATGATTCTTCTCTACATTCCTCAATACAAATACAATCACTTCACATTACAATATATAAATATACTCATCCACTCGAGTGGGAAGGGTTATATTAAAATTGCTCAAACGAATGACCTGTATCAATTGTGATACCTTTTTTTTTCTTCTCCAAACAACAACATGCTGATTTCTTCATTCTTACAATTTGAATCACAAGAAGAAAGGGAAAGGCAAACACTCTCCACCCAATACAGACATCCAATGGGAAAAGAGAATCCATCTTTCCCCATTGGCCCCCGAGCCCCAACCATATTGGAATGGAGCATGATAAAACAACACATGGCAACATAGCTTCTTTCACATATAACATACATTCACATGCACAAGGAAATGCACAAACAAAAATATGTAGTTCTCAACTACAACAACAATTCAATCAAAACAAAGGCTCCTTCTCCAAGCAAGCAAGCCAAGCAAGAGCAAGAACTATGGAGGTCTCCTTATGCCTCCCATGTTGAAATTGGGCATCCACCTAAAACAAACCGCCAAAACATAACCATCCCATAAACCTTATCCCTCCTCAACCCCTCCTTATCCCTCCTCCAAATTTATCCCTTATACCTCCCCAAAGTAAGAAATGCAAGCATATTCTTTTCCCTAGGTGGATCCCAACCAACACTCCCTCCACAAGACAAGTGCCAATGGTAAATCCCTTATCCCTCCTCTGATAAACCTCATAGTCTTCTCTCCACACCATGCCCTAAGAATTCTACCCATCCCTCTAAGAATTGCAAACACAAATACATTCAAATTTCATGCTAAAAGAGGAAACAACAGCAATATTAAAAAGGTGAGAGCCTACCTCTCCATGATGGAGACTTGCTTCCAAAACAACAGTCTTTATTACATCAAAACCCAGTCCCAAATCAGCAAGGTAAATGTATGCACAATCAAATCCTCTTCTTCCACCAAGAAAGCTCCAAAATGCAAGAGAAATTTGACCCAAGAGTGCAATCTCCAACTTTCAACAACCTCAAATGAGAGGAAATTTTAATTTTTAAAGGAGATGGAGGGAGAGGATGATGTGGATTCCAAGTGGGATGCCACATCATTGTTCCTCATCCCAAGAGCATTCAACATCAAGGAAAAATAAATCATAATAAATGAAAATGACAAAATTACTTACATACACAATGTAGCCCATACCCCAAAAGAAATGCATTTAAATTTTGTAAGACAAGTGCAATCAATAATTTCACAAAAACATGTCAAAATGCAATAAAATAATCTGATTTTGACTCCAAATTAATAGGCATGGTTGGTGGAGGATTTTGAGAGGTGTGGGACAAGTTTAACTTGTCCCACAAGCCTCCAAATTTGTCCTCCAAGTTCAAATTCGAATTTCAAAGAGGAAGGAGTGTTTGACCTTCCAAAATCAGCCTTACAACCTCTTACACAATCTATCACTTCACTTACACAACCCATACTTGGTAACTTACACACTCTTTTAAAATGCATTTATTTTAATGACATTTATTTTTTTACAAACTTTAGACACAACCATATATTTAATTACCATATGGTTATAAAATATATAAATAAATTTCATTTTCAACCAAGACAATAACATTTAATTTCACCTTCCACATCCTATTTAATTTAATTAAATTTTAACTATATGACTCTCACATCATACTATCACTTTTAAATAATTAAAAAAAGCACATTACAAATAAAATACACACAACAATAATTAAAAGGGAACACATAATAAAAACACACATATGCCCCATGGTCTGTGATAATGGAAATCCCCATGGGAAATCCTAACAACTAAACACACAATCAAACACAGTTACCATGGTGACCTTGTTGATTTCACACTAAATTCCAATATGGTTAGTCTCCGAGTCCCCCAACATTGTTGTGATTTTAACTTTGTAAAATGAAAAATACCTCCTTTTGGCCTCGTGGCCACATTAGTACATCCAAATGATATAAGAAACATATAATTATTAATTTTAAATCACAACAATATCAAGGATTCAATATTTATCATTAAAATTCAATTTGTAACTATATCATCATCCAATAGATTTCTATACTAGAGCTATTCATAATAATCAATGCCACATGTCTAAAATTAACATCAATAACCTATCCATGTCGACTAGTATACATCATCCACATAATAATAATAGTAAAAATGTCTCAATGATCCTCAAGCACAATAACTGAATCCAGATCAATATTAATCCATAGTCTAACATCTAACCATCATGCTAATCAAAATATAATAATGTCCATAGGAATCCATGATCTAGCATATACACATCATACTATATCAAAACATAATTATGTCCAAAATATGATCAATAGTGTCAGGGTCAGTATCTGAATAGTGTCCAAGGAAAGTGGGCACTACATCCCCCTCCCCTTAAACTCAAATTCCTCTTGGAAGTTACTTTGGAAAAAATGTGGAAACTACACTCATAAAGTAGTAGCATCCTCCCAAGTGGCTGCAGTCTCATCATATCTGTCCCACTGCACCCATACCTGATCAATCTCTCTGCCTCGAAGGCCTAGGGTCCTGCGATCTATGATACGGATGGGCTCCACCATCAACTGTCCCTGATCCTACACCTGTAATGATGTCCAATCCAACACATGAGAAGGATCTGTGATGTATCTCCTAAGAACAAAAACATGAAACACATCATGTATGCGAGACAAGCTGGGTGGCAATGCTAGACGGTAGGCCAATGGGCCGATATGCTCCAAGATCTCAAAAGGTCCAACGAACCGAGGAGATAACTTAGAACCTTTTCCATAATGGATCGGGCTCTTATGTGGCCTAACATGAAGGAAAACCTTCATGCCCACATCAAAATTATGCTCAGTTCTATGCTGATCAACGTACTTCTTCTGCCTATCCTGTGCCTCCTGCAATCTCTGCCTGATCAACACTACCTGCTGCTCCATGTCCTGTAAGAGAGCTGGTCCAAGAGATACTCTATCCTCCAACCTATCCCAACTAAGGGGTGTCCTGCACTCCCTACCATACAAGGCCTGAAAAGGAGCCATGCCTATAGAACTCTGGAAACTATTATTATAGGCAAACTCCACAAGGTACAGATACTCCTCCCACTTAGACTACTGATCCATCATGTACATCCTAAGCATGTCCTCCAAAATCTGATTCACCCTCTCAGTTATCCATCTATCTCTGGGTGATAGGTTGTGCTAAAGTTAATCTTTGTCCGAGAACATCTTTGGGTAGTCTAGAAATGGGAAGTGTATAAAGGATCACGGTCACAAATGATCTTTCACGAATCCCGTGCAACCTGACAATCTCATCCAAGTAAACATGTGCCACCGCACTAGCTTTATAGGTGGTCTTTACCGGTGAAAAGTGAGCTACTTTTGTCAATTTATCAACCGTGACCATGATGGCATCGTGATGATATCTCGACATTGGTAACCCAACAATGAAATCCATGGAAATGGTGTCCCATTTCCACTCCAGTATAGCATGAGGATAGAGAAGGCCAACTGGATGTTGATGCTCAGCCTTCACTTTCTGGCACTCTAAACAATGTGACACAAACTAAGCCATGTCCCTACGAAGACCTCTCTAGTGATATAACTATCTCAAGGTGGCGTGCATCTTCTTCACCCCAGGATGGGCTGAATAGGGTGCACGATGTGCCTCTGTCAAGATGTCCTACCTCAAGTCTCCATCCCTAGGAACATAAATCTGACCTCGTGCTGAGAAGACCATCTACCTCTAGTGAGAAACCATCAAATTTCCCCTCAAGGGGTCTCTGGGACTCAATCTCTTGCTCGGGCTGCAATGTAGAAACTATCAAGAGGAAGTTGCTGAAGGATCCTGCTCCATAAATCTATGCTCACTAAGTAGCCATGCTCAAATTCCTCCGTCTGCTGAGGAGCATCTGCAACCACATTCTCCTTCCCCTTCACATGCTCTATCTCCATGTCATACTCACAAAGCAACTCCATCCAATGTCTCTGACAAGAGTTTAGATTGGGCTACGTGAAAAGGTGGCAAGACTCAAATGATCTATCCTGAGTGTGAATCTCTGACCAAGAAGAAAGTGTCTCCATCAAAATAAAGAATGCACAACTACCGCAAGCTCAAGATCATGGGTGGGATAATTAATCTCGTGATCCTTGAGTTTGTGAGACTTAAAAGCTATAACTCTACCCTCCTACATAAAAACACCTCCAAGGCCTACCAATGAAGCATCTGTGCATACAAAGAACTCACCATGTGGATCTGGCACTGCAAGAATGGGTGTTGTAGTGAGATATTCCTTCAGTGTCCTGAAGGCCTGCTCACACCTATCTGACCAAACAAATTTCTTCCCTTTCCGCTAAAGGGAAGTGATGGGGTGTGCTATCGAGAGAAGTCCTGCAAAAATCTCCTGTAATACCCTGCTAACCCCATGAAGCTGTGCACCTCTATCACTATAGTGGGTGCTGGCCAATCCATAATGGCTCTAATCTTGGAAGGATCAACTACGATACCTTCACCTGAGATGATATGACCCAAGTATTGAATCTCTGACTGAAAGAAAGCACACTTCTCCAAGTTCCCGTAAAGTTGTTGCTCACGAAGACACTGAAGAACCTGATGAAGGTGCCCCTCATGCTCCTCACGCGTACGTGAGTAAATCAGAATTTCATCAAGAAAGATGAGCATGAAGCGATCTAAAAGGTCCTGAATACCCCATTCATCAAACTCATAAACACAAGCACGGGGCATTTGTCAAACCAAAAGGCACCACTGTGAACTCATAGTGCCCATACCTCGTACGAAAAGTAGTCTTATGGATGTTTGCCTCTGTAATCCTCAACTGATGGTACCTAGACTTGAGATCAATCTTAGAGAACACCATGGCCCCCTTCATTTGATCAAACAAGTCATCAATGTGTGGCAGGGGATAACGATTCTTGATCGTTACCTTATTCAGCTGGTGATAGTCTATGCACAACCGCAAGGATCCATCCTTCTTATTAACAAAATAACAGATGCACCCTAAGGGATACACTAGGATGGATAAGGCCTTTTCTAGAAGGCCCTTTAGGCTACTGCAGCTTGAGCTCATAGAGCTCTAGGGTGGTCATCCATAAGGAGCTCGTGAGATAGGCTCTCTTTCGCTCCTAAAAGATCAATATGGAAATCAATCTCATGTGGGGGTGGCATCCCCGGTAGCTCCCCTAGAAAAACATCTACATACTCTCTCAAAATGGGATGGTCATCTAGTGATGGCCCACTAGACCCATCCTCTGTCTGGTCACTAACTGTGACTACATACATCTGACAACCCCGTCACACACACCGCTTGAGCTGCATAGCAAAGATAGTGCGAATAGAAACAGGTCTCTTGACCCAAAAATCACCGACTCAACTCCAAGATCATCTACACAAGATATAGTCTTGTGATAGTAATCCATCCTAGCCCTATGTGTAGACAACCAATCCATGCCTAAAATGACTCCATACAAGCCCAAAGGAAGTACACGGAGATCTGAAGTGGTGGTGAAAGGTCCCAAGTTAACAACACACTCCTTTACTAAGGAGTCTATCAAGACCTTGGCTCCCGAAGCCATCTCGACATCCCAACTATGACCCTGTCTAACAGCCACTAGCCTACATCGCTCTACTAAGGATGGTGCAATAAATGAATCAGAAGAACTGAGTCAAACAATATGGAGGTAGGAACACCTCCGATACTACCTGGGGTCTCAATGACCGTGCTCTGGTGCTCGGCCTGGTGGTTCTCAACCACTGCGTAGATCCTGTGACTCCATCCCATGTCTCTGACTGTAGGCTCTGAGATGGGTACCTTACCCTTATTAGGGTTTTGGGGGCAATCTCTCCAAAAGTGTCCCGCTACTCCACACCCGAAGCAACCACCTGACACCCTCCAAATTGTAGCACCACCAGAAGGTGCCCTAGAGGTAGGTGCTGTGGACCCTGATGATCCAGCCATAGTCTATTGCCTCTGTGTGCTCAATCTCCTGGCCGACGAGCTCTAGCTCCACCTTGTGTCCTAGTGGGAATCCTGAGGAGGCCCCATCTTTGTGACCTCTCTATGCATCGGCTCTCCGAGGAGGCCTAAACGCGGTGGGCGGGACTACTTACTCTGCGTTGTGGTCTGCGAAAGATGACTACGAATAATGCCGACCACCACGAGGAAGAGGAGCTCAACCCCTTGATCTACTATCCTACAGGCGATGGATATGGCTCCGACCTAGTCTCTAGCCTGTTGGGTTTTACCCGAGTCTCCTCTACAATGTAGGCCTTCTCTCTACGGCCTCTACTAATGTCTCTGTGGGTAGTGGATCCAACTGCACCTCCAATGTCTATATTAAGGCCTTGGATGAACTCCGTGGATCCATACCCGCTCATCCTGCATGTAATCAATGTATTGAAGTATGTAACACCCTAATTTTGTAAGTTATCTTGGTGAATATTTTCATACTATTATAATCTGCTGAAATGAAGGCAAACATGTTAAGATATATTCGATCTTAAAGGAATGTGTTGCTAACTTGTATTCTTACATGCTGTAATTTATTACATAGACAACTTATTTATTGCTGCTTGTGTGTTTTCTTGATGTGACTAAAAATTGTCATATACTTGCTAAACTCTCTTTAGATTGATTAATGACACACCTTGAATCAATTCCATTGATCCAAAGTATGCTTGTGGTCTTCTTGATTGCTTTGTCCATTTACTTTTGAACCAAACTGGAGGTTGATATAAATGTGCAACACTTCGATTATAGTATGAGCAAGCTTGCACGTAAATGCCAATGAAAAAGGTTCAATTCTTGAACCCCTACACTTCAAACGTTAAGACCTCGTGAGGTAGGAAATGTCTCCGACACGGTGGCTTTGGCATGTGAAACAAAGGACAAACGTCCCGCACAACATTGACATGAAGTGTCACCGACTTGGAAGACAGATTGAGGTTGATTAGTGTTAGTGGTTAGAAGGAATTAAATCCTAAGCTAATCCTAAGTTCTACCATACATCCTAAACTACTATCCTAAGTGGATTTTTAAATTATAAAAAAAAAAGAAAGGGAAATAAACCTAAGTCCTATTAACCTAAAACTAAACTATGACCTAGGTTGAATACTAATATACATCCTAAACTAATCCTAACCTAAAGGGGATGCGCAGACCCTTGGAGGGAGAGGATAAGGATGAAGGGGTGTTTAATGGCATTAAATGGGGAGTCCATACGTGGACAGCGCCAGTTTGGCGGGGACAGGTAAGTGGCGAGGTATCTAGTTGGAGATGGAACCAAATTTGGTTTTGCATGTGAAATTCGAAATTAGGAGTTCACCAACTCAAGTTGGCAGTGGCGTGGGAAGTTGGGAAAAGGCAGAGCCTTTAATGCATTAAATTTTCTCGGTCCTCACGATCAGCTCACCTTGGAAGGTGTAGGAGGGAAATGTTGATTGTTTATTGTGTCGATTTGGATTTGGTGAAGTTGCTCTGCATTTGGTTTTTTTGTTTGGTTCAATTCGAACCGCCATTGGTTTATCACTATTCTTTGGAAATTTGGAGGTTGTTGCTGAGCTTCGTAAGAGGAAAGGATTGTTGGAAATCTCGTGGCTGTCATTGCCAGAAGGAAATATCTTCGGCAAACAGCGCTTTCTTCGATTTTTGGAAAATAAATTGGAGGCATGTTAAGCCCTTCTCTTTAAAAATACTTGCTTTGTTTAAACGTCTCATTAAAACAACCTCGCTCTTGGGTTTTGGGTTTATGTGATTGTCATTGTTTGGAATTGATAATGATTTGGATTTAGTTGATTCTGTCCTGCCATTTTTGGAAATGATAGGTGAAATCATTTCCTGGTTGTTGTGTTTAACTATCTTTGCATTTCTGTTAATGGAATACCTCCATGTTGTGCTGGTTTGTTATCATTAAGTGGAAATTCAAAATGGGTTTTTCTCATAAAATGTTATATGGGAACTGATGTAGGTAGTGTGGGTTGTTTTATTGAAATTTTGCAATTGTTCTTTTCCTCATATGAACTTTTGTGATAAAATTGTACATGGAAATGGCTTGATGTCGTTTCCATATACTGAAATTTTCTTAAAAGAAATAAGACTTTTCTTTTTCTTTTGCTGTTTCGGGATTAAAGGGGAATAGCATTTCTTTTGAACTTTAAAGGAATGGGTTTTAGAGTTTTATCCAAGATATGATTACAGCCTTCCTCGGTTAGAAGGATATGCTAGTAATACATTATTGTTGTGCTTCTTCTTTTATGTAAATGGACGAATACAATTTTGAGTATTCATGGAAGTTGAAAAGAAATTGCATTTCTCTTCCGAACATATGAATGATTATGAACTCCTTCTTTGCCTTGTGATGAAAGGTTGGTTGTGTTGTGTTGTATGGAAATGACTTGATCTTACTGCTGGACCGTAGTCGTGAAAATGAGCTTGACTTGTATTCTTTGTATTAAATAAATCATGTTGATTCTTCTTTGAGGGGAGTTAGATGATTTGTTGTGTTTCATTGATGTTGTTCGACCTTTTCAGTTAATAATCGTATTGTTGTATGAAAATCGCATTTTACTTTGGATTCTGTGAATGCAAAGAAGGAAATGCTTGGGAAGTTGTCTTCTTCATTGGACCTGTTTTTGAGTATACTTTTCATTTGTGCATCGATATCCTATGTGGGTTTTAATAATAAGGATATTATTGTATGAAAATCACATTTTTTGGTGTTTTACATCATCATTACGAATAAGAAAAATGGATTTC
Organism: Taxus wallichiana var. yunnanensis; assembly: GCA_018340775.1. NCBI lineage: Eukaryota > Viridiplantae > Streptophyta > Pinopsida > Cupressales > Taxaceae > Taxus > Taxus wallichiana. The sequence continues at coordinate 5,543,714 of CM031238.1, forward strand.
AGAAACATTTATTGGTAAGGAATTCTTCTTCTGTCTGCTGTTTTGATTTGGTAAAATCAGTAGTCGGATGGTTTATTGAACTTGTAAGTTCAGTCTGAATAGAGGACAGTGGCATTTAAATCATTTCCTAAGTGCTGTGTATTTCTGTATAAACGGAATTTTGAATGTTTCGTGTGGTCTTCTGATCTTTGCACGGTCATTTAGAAGAAATGAAATCGGCATGAATAGTTCTTGTTGAGTTGAAGAAAATGGTTGTTTTCTTATTTGAATAGTTAAAGAACGAATTCTTCTCTTTTGTTGTTTGAATTTTGGAAATAGCATTGAAGTCTTACTGTGCATTATGATTGGACTTGCTGTAGGTAACAGCAATGAATAAATTTTATTTTGAACGGAATGCGTTCATAGAATTAGAAAATCATGTGAATAATTGATTGCATGATTGTATAACTGTTTATCTGGTTTACAACACAGTGAAAGAATTATGGATTCTTCTAGTACGGTAAATACATAGTATGCATCCTTATACTATTTGATCTATGATAAATACGATGTTGCACTAACTCGTTTTTGGGTGTTCATATGAGCCTGATTCAAATGAAGTAATGATAAGGATGATAAATTCTTCCTTGTTTTCATTTAAAGCGGATTATGAATGAATTTATTCTTGCTTCCGGAAAGTGAATTCCAAATGGATTTTGTAAGTTTCACTCTGAACTGTTATCTTGATTTGTGTCTCGTTTGGATTCCATTTTTAGAACAATCATGAGGAAGGAGATAGTAATGTGGATGAATGACTTGGAAAATGATCTTTTCTTCTTTCAAACAGTTGAAAATTTGTAATCATTATTAACGAATCTTGTAGTGCTTAGATATGAGCAACTATATGCATTGCTGTTCGCTTTCTCGTCTATGCGTGATTGCTTGGAATCTAATATGATGCATGAACTGAAAGGAAAGTAATGGGTTACGTTTCAGTTAGTTTTACCCTTTGCATTTATTATTAATGAAAGGAGTGGAAAGATAAAAATATGATTCATATCAAAGCAAGATGCTACTTGTATTCCTAAACTTTACAAATATTGTAATTTGGAACTTGTAACGGTTATGTGGAAAATGGGACAGCAGTTCTTTGGCTGATTGTGATGGTATTTTGATGGTTCAGTTGTTATGCTGATCTTTTTTTTTGTTGGTGCCTATTTCTTGATTGATGTTCATACACATTGTTTCATAAAAGGGTTCTTTTATCGAGACAGCTTAATCAAGCACCTCATTTTAATGATAAGTGCTTAATATGCTCAGTTCATCAACTGACCTGCAAGTAATTTTGCAGATGGAATTTGATTAGAATGAAGACATGGCTATTTTCCGATGCTTCTTGATTGTTGAAGATGAATTGTATTTGTTTACTTTTATTCCTCTTTGAGGAATTGAAAAAAGAAGAAAGTATATTCTTCTATCTATGAGTTGTAATGATGTTTTATGTAAACAATGTCCATTCAGTTGGATTGGCAAATGTATGGATTATGACATAAATTGATGAATACAAATACAAGTGTGATATTTTAATAATTATATCAGTTTGATATTGTTGCCTAAATTGGAAATATAATGTTATTCCTGATTTGGATTTATTTAATTGTCCTTGGATGGATGCTAAATGGGAATTGATATCTATTCTTACCTTATTGCAACTTTTAAGTTGAAATGTGCAATTAGTTCATACTTGGGTAAAGATGAATTCTTAATTGACATTAGAAAGGATTAGGAAGAATATGATTCCATAACTGATAGGTATTCAGGATTAGCTGGGTAGCTAAGGAATATCAATTAACTTCGGAGTAATCGAACTTCGCTTTCGAACTCCATTAATGACCTCGTATGTTAAATTCAGAATAAAGGATATGGGATAAGTATATCCAAAACTAATGGACCTTAACTGTGTAAGGTTAAGGAAAATAAATGAATACATTTATCAGGAATTAGACCTCGTTTAAATGACGTCTAATAAGTTGGAACTCTGAATTTAGTTACAGCTGCGAATGACTTGGTTAAGTTTAATAGGTTAAACTTATCACATCCGTCGGTAACGGGCTGCTTAATCCAATGATTAAGAAGAGAACCAAGTAGAGAAAATGCAACCCTTCGGTACGAAGGAGAAGATGCATAGCAAGCTAGAAGATGGATTTAGTCTCTCTTAGCTATATACAACTGTAACGGGAACGAGGATAAAGGGATCAGCATGGTTGCTGAAAGTTGATTTTTAAATATTAAGATCATATCCAATTCACTTGAGCAGGATGTGTACTCTCGATGGGAGGATTCCGTAGGACATTGACATACGCCAGCTACAGCAAGGTGTCTTCATGAAGATGGGGTCTTCATGATGACACAATGTTATAGCTGACATATTACAATGCCCTCCCGAATTAAAACATCAAGAATACATAGGCTGAATGTGAAGTTCTTGACTGGGGATAGGAGTATGATCATGTATACGGAGTGACCCCGGAATACTAAAGATAACTAGACACACGGAGTCATGGGGAATGACACCGTATGTCTGCGTATCTTTAGTTACCAGGAGTGCCTTCCTATATTCGTTCATATTGCTAGTTGGAAATTGGAAGTTTAAAACTGACCTTAAATCGAGAGGACTGGTAGGAACCAGGAAAGACCATTCTAGATAACAGGTGAAGTGAGGTGAAGGACGTATTCCATTGATGTGTATCACATCTAGGAATATGATCATGCAAAGCATGTGAAAATCTTTGGCCAAAGTATCGCAAGTGCTGGTTGCGTTGTCCTTATCACTTAATTTAAGATGCAGGATGTCAGATGAATATCAGTAACAGATATTCAGATAGGCTTCTTAAATGGATCACTTCGATAACCGGAAATGGTTAAGAGAACTGGTATATATAATATACTATGCATAAACGAACATGAAGGATCGGTTGTTGCCGAGTCATGAAATGAAGGATCGTTGAAACTCCGAGCCATGAAAATGGAAGATCGGCAGTTCTTCGAGTCATTTACAGCAGCATATAGAATCTGTTATAAGATTGAATGGCATTGAATGTGTGTTCCATATTGTAATATGCAACAGGAACATTAGTTTTAAAAAGAAATTGTGTGTTCCAAACATGTTATTTGGGTAGAACAATTATTAAAACTTGAACGTGTGTTTGAATTTTATAATTCATAACAGAGAATGTTATCAAAAAAAAAAAAAAAAAATTCCCTTGTTCTAGTATCTTAAAATGGGATGTTACTCAGCGTAGGTCCAAGAACCTACTCTCATACCTCGTACCACCGTAAGGGAAGCTCACAAAGGTCGTGGAACTCATCGATCCTCAGTTGTATAAATCTCCATGGCAAGTATTTGCTCTGGAATCTCTCTCCAAATAGCTCCCAAGTGACTGTCTCTAAGTCTATGTGGAGCTTCTAATCCTTTTTTATCCACCATACTCCAGCTCCGTCCTTCAGTAGATGAATCGCAACACGAGCTTTCATGTTACTAGAACAAGGACAAAGCTTAAAGCAACCGCTCAAGCTAACCATGTGTAGGCCTCTTGTAAACCACCTGTCACTGGCCCGAATAATGTGAGGGCCTAAGCTTCAAGATCTCCCGATATGATCCACGTGCCGGCTATGTTATGACATGCCTTTGGGCCTCTCTATAAGCTCATCCCTAAGCCTAGGGCTCCGAGACCTCTCTCTATGCTCCAGAACTCTGTCACCCTGCCTCCTAGGTGGTGAATCTGCTCTGACTGACTCTGCATGAAAATTCTCTCCTCCATCCTCCTCACCATGTGGAGGAGGTGCATGTCCCTCAATGGAAGTATCTCTATCCTGTCTGCCTGAGTGCCCTCCTACTGATCCTCCACGTAAGGTGGAATTAACATCCCTGGCAGGGTCCGCAAAATCTGCGGTAGGATAGCCATATAAACCCCTGGTCTAGTGGTGGTGGTGGAGGTGGTGGTGGTGGTGACTCGAGCCTCTGCAGAATGTTCCTCCTGTCTTCGTCCGAGCTCCCCGTGATGGGACCAGTAGTGGAGTTAGTTCATTACCTTGAGTTTTCTTAAATAGCGTTTCTAAGTTTAGTAACATGTTCATTTTTTTTTCAATTTGTTTTGTTTTCTAGATTATCAATTTGCTAGTTTTAGGTTTCAAGTCTCAATGTTTTCAAGTGTGCCCAATGGTCTAAGATTTTCAACCACTGACTCTGATACCAAGTGTAATGCCTGCTTCAACTACCACTTGAGACCAAGAAACAAACTAGGAAAATTATGGAATAATTTTTTTTTTGTAAGAAGGGTTTACAAACAAGTAGCAAGATACTAGTTTGAAACCAATAGGTTCCGGAATAGATTCTGATTAACCAAACACAATATTTCCATCTTTATCTTATAACAAGTTTACAAGGTTCCAATTTGGGGGTTACAAGTTTTACTAAGGTTCAGGGAGAAATTTATCGCCAGGCATGCTCTCTATCAAGCCCTGAAATTCAACTAGATTTTTCACACACTTAGAATTATCAAAACTTTCCTAAACTAGGCTCATTGGATAGGAAATTTCCTCACCTTTCCAACCATATAAAGAAGTCCTCCTAACTCCTTGTAAAACTTAAGTTATGGCCGGGCGGAGTTTTAGGGGAAAATTTTCCCTTAGAGGTCCGTGGGGATAGGGAGAAAATTGGGAAAATTTTCCCAAACGCCACGTGTCATCACGTGATTCATTCTGGGCCAGCGGGTCATGGGGAAACATTTGAAATTTTCCCAAAACCAAAGTCTCAATTTTCCAAAGGAAAATTTTCCTCCATGCCTCCGCACTTGCTCAAATGGCCACGTGGCGCTTTGTGATTCACCGCGGGCCGGCGGAGGAAAAAGAGAAATTTTTCCAAAAGGAAAAAAGGGTTAAGTTTTCCATTTTGATCCAAAAGGATTGGTTGGGGGCCGTGGGTCAAAAAGGTTAAGACAAAATTTTTTATTTTTAATGGCCTGCCCCTCCAAGGTGCCACGTGGCAACTTCTGATAGGATGAGAGGGTGGTGGGGCCATGGAAATTTTTAGGAAATTTTTCCAAAGTTCAAAATTTAAATTTTTCTAAGGTCGAATTATTTCATTTTTGGTTTGGGATGGCCATTTTGAAGTAAAACTTCAAATGGCCATAACTTTTGATAGGAAGCTCCATTTTTGGTAAACTTGGACTTTCCAAAAGCTCTCGAGTCCTCTTTATACAAATCATCAATTTTAGAATTTGATAATGTTTCAAGGGTAAATTTTAAGAAATAAATCTGCAGGGTTTTAAGTTACAAACTGGCAGTTTTTATAACTTTTAAGTTTTGATTCAATTTTGATATTTCTTCTTCTGAGCATGTAAATTGAACATGGAGAACTAGTCTAGGGTGAGTTTAGGATTTTTCAAGGTTCAAATTGGTGTTTGCTTTGCCATTTTCATTTTTACATCTTTTGACAGGAAAACTGATATGCAAGCTGCAATTTTGATTTAATAAAGATCATAATAGCCATTTTTCATTGTTGAGTTTTCAAGAGGTTCCTTAAGTCTTATTAAACCTAAATTTCATTGTTCCATTTCTCAATTTAAGTCATAAAACTAAACTGTACATTAGTTACATTATTTTTAAAAGCCAGAGTTATAAATTATAAGAGAGTTCTTTCTTCCACGAGTTTACAGTTTAATGTGCAACATTCAAGTGTGGAAAAACATATCAGTTTTGTTCCTCGACATCTAATTGATTCAACACACCCTTACATTCAATATGCAAAGTGAATTTCAATTCTAAAACTCATTTCAAAGTATCCAAATTTCTGTCATTTCCTTTATACGGGATTCTCTTTTCCAACACAGAATTCATAAGATATAACAATCATTAAATTTCTAATACAACAATGCAATACATTTAATGACAACACTTTTTATTTATTCTCTTTCAGAACAGAGTCTCATTCTTTCACGTGATTTTCAAAACAGAATATGAGTAATATTTCTTTTCATTGCCCAAATGAGATTCAATCTTTCATTTCTAATGCAAAGTATCTTTTCATTACAACCATGTAAGTCAGAATAGCTACAATCCTTTTATTGAATTCTAACAAGGACATCTTTACAACTGAACTCCTTTCCAATTTGTATTAGATTTCCAACTTTCAAAATACAAGTGTAAAACTCCTTTCACATTTTCTTTCCAAGGTAAAATAGAGATATGATTCTTCTCTACATTCCTCAATGCAAATACAATCACTTCACATTACAATATATAAATATACACTCATCCACTCGAAGTGGGAAGGGTTACATTAAAATTTCTCAAAGGAATGACTGTCAAACTGTGATCCTTTTTTTTCTTCTTCTCCAAACAGTAAAGCATGTTGATTTCTTCATTCTTGCAACTTGAATCACAACAAGGAAGGGGGAAAGGCAACACTCTCCACCCAACCAATACCCAATGGGGAAATAGAAGCCATCTTTCCCCATTGGCCCCCGAGCCCCAACCATAATGAAATGGAGCATGATAATTCAACGCATGGCAACATGGCTTCTTCACATACAAGCATAATTTCACAAACACAAATAAACACAGACAAAAGATGTAGTTCTCAACTACAACAATCAATTCCAAACAAAACAAAGGCTCCTTCTCCAAGCAAGCAAGCAAGCCAAGCAAGAGCAAGAACTATGGAGGTCTCCTTATGCCTCCCAAGTTGAATTTTGGGCATCCACCAAGAGCAAACCGCCAAGATCATAACCATCCCATAAACCTTATCCCTCCTCAACCCCTCCTTATCCCTCCTCCAAATTTATCCCTTATACCTCCCCAAAGTAGGAAATGCAAGCATTTCCTTTCCTAGGTGGATCCCAAACCAACACTCCCTCCCAAGAACAAGTAACAATGGCAAATCCCTTATCCCTCCTCTGATAAACCTCATAGTCTTCTCTCCACACCATGCCCTAAGATTCTACCCATCCCTCTAAGAAAATTAAACACAACACATTCAAATTTCATGCTAAAAGAGGAAAACAACAATTTTTTTTTAAAAGTGAGAGCCTACCTCTCCATAATGGAGACTTGCTTCCAAAACAGCAGATCTTTATTCACCAAAACCAGTCCCAAATCAGCAAGGGAATGCATGCACAAGTAATTCCACTTCTTCCACCAAGCAAGCTCCCAAAATGCAAGAGAAATTTGACCCAAGAGTGAAATCTCCAACTTTCAACAACCTCAAATGAGAGGAAATTTTAATTTTTAAAGGAGATGGAGGGAGAGGATGATGTGGATTCCAAGTGGGATGCCACATCATTGTTCCTCATCCCAAGAGCATTCAACATCAAGGAAAAATAAATCATAATAAATGAAAATGACAAAATTACTTACATACACAATGTAGCCCATACCCCAAAAGAAATGCATTTAAATTTTGTAAGACAAGTGCAATCAATAATTACACAAAAACATGTCAAAATGCAATAAAATAATCTGATTTTGACTCCAAATTAATAGGCATGGTTGGTGGAGGATTTTGAGAGGTGTGGGACAAGTTTAACTTGTCCCACAAGCCTCCAAATTTGTCCTCCAAGTTCAAATTCGAATTTCAAAGAGGAAGGAGTGTTTGACCTTCCAAAATCAGCCTTACAACCTCTTACACAATCTATCACTTCACTTACACAACCCATACTTGGTAACTTACACACTCTTTTAAAATGCATTTATTTTTATGACATTTATTTATTACAAACTTTAGACACAACCATATATTTAATTACCATATGGTTATAAAATATATAAATAAATTTCATTTTCAACCAAGACAATAACATTTAATTTCACCTTCCACATCCTATTTAATTTAATTAAATTTTAACTATATGACTCTCACATTATACTATCACTTTTAAATAATTAAAATAAAAGCACATTACAAATAAAATACACACAACAATAATTTTAAAAAGGGAACACATAATAAAAACACACATATGCCCCATGGTCACAATAATGGAAATCCCCCATGGGAAATCCTAACAACTAAACACAACATATCAAACACACAACATGCATGGTGACCTTGTTGATTTCACACTAAATTCCAATATGGTTAGTCTCCAGTCCCCAACATTGTTGTGATTTTAACCTGCAAAATGCAAAATACCTCCTTCGGCCTCGTGGCCACATCAGAACATCCAAATGATATAAGCAACATAAATTATTAATTTTAAATCACAACAATATCAAGGATTCAATATTTATCATTAAAATTCAATTTGTAACTATATCATCATCCAATAGATTTCTATACTAGAGCTATTCATAATAATCAATGTCACATGTCTAAAATTAACATCAATAACTTATCCATGTCAACTAGTATATCATCATCCACATAATAATAATAAAAAATGTCTCAATGATCCTCAAGCACAATAATCGAATCTAGATCAATATTAATCCATAGTCTAACATCTAACCATCATGCTAATCAAAACATAATAATGTCCATAGGAATCCATGATCTAAGCATATACACATCATACTTATATCAAAATATAATTATGTCCAAAATATGATCAATAGTGTCAGTGGTCAATGCATCTCGAATAGTGTCCAAGGATTAAGCTGCTCGATGAGATTCTAGAAGTGAACTCAAGGTGAGGTAGTAAGGCAAAGACCGCTAGGTGAGTTTCCGAGAGAAACCTCAAGTCGGGCCTGCTCGATGAGCTTGCAGGTGAGCTACTTTGTTGAGCTCCCAAATGAGATCCTAGGTGAGCTACTTGGTGACCTTCCGGAGTGAGCTCAAAGGTGAGCTATTTGGTAATCTCTAAGGTGAGATTATATACTTGGCGCTACCATATGAGCTGAAGGACACTTGTTGGAAAGGTGAGCTTCGAGGTGATTTGGAAAGGTGTGCTAAAGGTGAGGATTAGCAAGGTGAGCTATCGGTGAGCTCGGGTGAGTACAGGGTGAGTTACTCAACGAGCTCCGGGTGATCTCAACTCGAGTTAATCAAAGAGCTCTGAGAAGAGATCTGGTGAGCTACTTGGTGAGCTATTTGGAAAGCTCCTAAGTGAGGCATGTTAAGTGGCAGGAAGCTCACAAGTGAGCTACTCGGCGAGATCCTAGAGTGAGGTCCCCAAAGTGAGCTACTCGGTAATCTCACAAGTGAGCTCAAGTAAACCTACTGCCTTATGAGCTCCCGAGGAGAGCCGTTAGGTGAACTTTCTATGTGTGAGCTATTAGTGAGCTCCACAGGGTGACCTACTTGGTGAGCTACTCGATGAAATGCGAGGTGAGGTACAAGAACAAGCTCAAGGTGAGTTCGGCAAGGTGAGCTCTAAGAAGAGCTCAAGGTGGGTTCACAGCGAAAGTGAGCTAATACGTGAGCTCCCATGTGAGGTTGTGCTAAGGTGAGCTACCATATGAATTTTGAGTGAGTTTCTTAACTAATCTCCCAAGTTAGCTCACACTCGATGCTTCTTGGCAGAAAGCTCCTAGGTGAGTACTGAGGTGAGCTAGCAAGGTGAGTATCGGGTGAGCTCCCGAGGAAAGTTTTTTTCGAAATCTTAAGTCAAGCTAATCGAAGCAGCTCTTTGCTCAAGCTATTTATTAAGCTCCCGGTCATTAGCTTTTAGGTGAGCTGCTTGGTGAGCTCTATGGTGAGCTCAAAGCTGGGCTTGTCGGGTAATCTCATAGGTGAGCTTACATGAGAGCTACTAGATGAGCTCAAGGTGATTTGGTGAGCTCAAGTCAAGAGTGGTAAGGTGACTTCGTTAGGTGAGCTCTCGAGATAAGTTAGTGCGATGAACTCTGTGTGAGCTCAACTCGAGCTAATCGGTGAAATCCCATAAGAGCTCATAGGTAAGCTACTTGGCGAGCTATTCATGCAGCAAAGCTCCTAAGCAAGCTACCCCAGAGTGAGCTCGCAAGAAATCTACTTGGTAATCTCTCGAGGTGAGGTCACTAGTGACCTTCTCGGTGAGCTAACAAGTGAGCTGAAGTCAACCTACTCGAGTGAGCTACTTGGTGAGCTCCCAGAGAGATATGTTAGGTGTGCTCTTAGGTGAGGCTGTTAGGTGAACTCACGGTGAAAGCTGCATAGTGAGCTATTGGATAAAAATACGAGATGAGCTACCGAGAAAATCTCGAGGCGTGAGATGGGCAAGGTGAGATCCTCGCCGAATCAAGCTGAGCTAATAAGCGAGCTCCTATGTGAGATTAGAAAGGTGAGTTGTCAAGTGAGCTCACATGTGAGTTTTTGAGTGAGCTACTTTGATGAGCTCTTGAGTGGAGCTCATGTTGAGCTGCTGCAGTGGAGATCTTAGGGTGAGCTCAAGGTGAGATGATGAGAGCTGGCTAAATGTCAGGCGAGCTCCCAAGAAAAGTTTTTTTGAAAGCTCAAGTTGACCTTCTTGACAAGCTCTGGGTGAAATTTCCTCTTGAGCTCCCGGCCAAGCTCTTAGGTGACCTAGTTAGTGAGCTACAAGGTGAGCTCAGCGAAGCTCATCAATATGTCATAGGTGATCTTACATGAGAGCTACTAGATGAGCTCAAGGTGATTTGGCAATGTGAGCTCAAGGCAAGTTTCCAAGGAAAGCTCAAGATGCTTAGTTAGCAAAGGTGAACTGTCTCGGAGTGAGCTCTGAGGGTGAGTTCTTGGGTGAATTACTAGATGAGCTCTGAAAGTGAGCTCAAATCAAGATGATTGGTAAGATCTTGAAGAGCTCCCATGTGAGCTACTTTATGATCTATTCAAAGTGATCTTGAAGTCGGCCTAATGGGTGAGTTACTCGGTGAGCTCCCAAGCAGAAGCTGTTAGGTGAGCTCCCAGCAAGCTGCTTGGTGAGCTACTCGATGAACCTATGAGGTGAGCTGCACTATACGAGCTCAGGTGAATTGGCAGGGTGAGCTCTGAGTGAGCTCAAGGCAAGCTGATAGGAAAGAGCCCACATGTGATTTGGCATGGTGGTGAGCTTGCGTGTCGGGCAAGCTACTTGACAGAGATGCTCGGTGAGCTCAGGTGAGATGGCGAGGTAAGATGTCTTAGCTAGCTCCCTGGTGAGTTTCTAGGGAAATTCAAGTTGAGCTACTGCATTTAGCTCTGGAGTCGAGCTACTTCTTGAGTTCCTTAGCCAAGATCCTAAGTGAGCTACTTTGTTATCTCCCCAGGTGAGGTCAAGAGTGAGCTTGGTGGAAATCTCTTATGTGAGCTTACATGTGAGCTAGCCGAGATGAGTTCATGGCGAGTTGACATTGCAAGCTCAAGGTAAGTTAGCAAGGTAAGCCTTCTAGGTGAGATGCTTAGTAGGCTGTTGGTGAGCTCTAAGGTGAGCTTCTAGGGAAAGCTCCCAAGTGAGCTACTTGGTGAGCTCACCACGTGAGGTTTCAGGTGTAGGGCTACTCGGCAAGCTCTACAAGTGAGCTCAAATCAAGTCTACTCACCAGGCTGCTCGGTGAGCTCCCAAGCGAGTTGTTAGGAGAGATAAATGGTGAGCTACTCGATGAAATAGAGGTGAGCTACCGAGAAAAGCTCAAGGTGAGTTGGTAGGTGAGATCCCCAGCGAGCTTAGGTGAGCTAGCGAGGTGAGCTCCCATGTGAGATTGCTTGATGAAGTACTAGACAAGCTCAAGTCAAGCTGCTCCGACGAGCTACATGCACAAGCTCAGGTGAGCCGTCAAGGAAAGCTCCCGGGTGATTTTGGGGAATGCTCAAGTTGGAGCTACTCGACAAGATCTTGGGTGAGAACTTGCTGAAGTTCTCAGTGAGCTCTCAGGATGAGTTTCTTGGTGAGTTCATAGGTGAGCTCAAACGTGATATTTTGGCAATCTCTAAGGCGAGCTTACATGTGAGCTGCCACAGATGAGCTCAAGCCAAGTTTGCAAGGTAAGCTCAAAGGTGATTTAGCAGGAGAGCTATCAAGTGAGGTCCTGGTGAGTTACTCGATGAGCTTCCAGGAGGTGAGCTCAAGGCTGTTCAAGTCGATCGGGGTGAGCCTCTAAGGTGAGCTATTTGGCAAGGCTGTTCTACGAGGCTCCCGTGATCTTCTAGGTGAGCTCCTAAGTGAGATACTTGGTAAACTCCTGGTGAGGTCCACCCGGATTTAGCTTCAAAGCAAGGTCACAAGTGAGCTCAAGTCGACCTCTTAGGCGAACTGACTCGGTGAGCTCCCGGTGACCCGCTACGTAAGCTTCTAGGTGAGCTGTTTGAGGTGAGCTACTTTTTGAGCTACTACTGATGAACTCCAAGGTGAGCTGCCAAATGAGCTCAAGGTGAGTTTGAAAGGTGAGCTCAAAGTGGTGGTAAGGTGAGTGATAGGTGAGTTCTATGTGAGTTTGGTGAGGTGAGCTTGTCGGCAAAGATGCACGAAGGTGATCTTTACATGCGAGCTACCGAGATGAGGTCAAGGTGAGTTGGCAAGTTGAGCTCAAGGTGAGTTGATGTAAGAATGAGGTCAAGGTGAGTTTACAAGGTGAGCTATTAGAGTGAGCTCTTCAGTGAGTTCACTAGTGAGGTTAACAGCCTGAGCTCTAAGAGCGAGTTCTAACTTGAGATGATAATCGTTGAGGCTCAATAAGAGCTCCCGGAGTGAGCTACTTGGCGAGTTGTTCAATGAGCTCCCAGGAAAGCTGCTAGGTAAGCACCCAAGAAAGCGACTTGGTGAGCTCAGGTGAGGTCTCTTGTTGAGATGATCGGTGAGCCTCACAAGTGAGCCCAATTCGACCTACTCTATAAACTACTGCATTTGGTGAGGTCCCAGGTGAGGTTATTGGGTGAGGTCCCGGGTGAGCTACTTAGTGAGATGCTTGATGAACTTGGTAGTGTGATACCATATGAGCTCAAGGTGAGTTGGCAAGGTCAGTCTCTAGTAGATCTTAAGGTGGGAGCCGGTAAGGCAAGCGACTGACAGGCGAGCTCATGGCATGTCAGTTTCTACAGGTGAGTTGTCAGTAAATGGCTCTACCCATGTGAGTTGTTAAGTGAGTGTTACCAGATGAGCTCCTGGAGAGGCTCAAAGTCAGATAACCCAGTCTAGCTCCTAAGTGAGCTCAAGTTAATCAAAGAAAGTCGTACGTTGAGCTCCAGTGTGAGATTCTCTCGGTGATGGGCTCTAGCGTTTAGTCACCAGCTCCCAGCCCTGACGCCTCTAAATCGAGTTCCTAAAGTAGCGCTAGAGGTAGGATTTTTCAAGTAATCTTTCATGGTGAGCTTATAAGGAGAAGTACAAGATGAGAAGTGAAAGGTGAGCCATCGTGTGAACTCTTATGTGAGCTTCATGGCTAGGCTATTCGGTGAGCTCGAAGAGTGAGCTTTTTCGCAAGTCCCTAAGTGAGCTACCCAGCGAGCTCCCCAAGCAAGGTCTCTACATGGAGTTACCGGGTGGAGCTCACCCAGAGTGAGCTCAAGTCAACCTACTTAGTGAGCTACTGCATGGGTGAGCTCCCGCATGTGAATTACTATGTGAGCTACATGGTGATCTACTCAATGAACTCCAAGGAGCCACTGCATCGAACTCAAGGTGAGCTTGGCTTAGGTGAGCCTCAAAGAAGCTCAAGGCAAGCTTCTGCATAAGCCGGTAGGTGAGCCCTAGTGAGTTTCTCGGGTGAGCTACTGTGTGAGCTCCTGCTGTGGAGTTTTCGTGAGCTAATTGATGAAATCCTAGGTGATCCATGCTCTTAGCTACTTAGAGAGCTTCAAGCTCAAGGTGAGCCGTTAGGGTGAGCCTACAAAGCTGGGAATACCTGGTGATGAGCCACTGACAAGCCCTGGATGACCCGGTTGCCGGCTCAAAGCTTGAGATCCTAGTTGTGCTACTCGGTGACTCAAAGGTGAGCTCAAAGGTGATTATTATTGGTAATCCTACGAGGTGAGCTTACATGTGAGCTGCAGATGAGCTCAATGTAAGTTTGCAAGGTGTGAGCTCAAGGTGAGTTAGAGAAGGTGAGTTGGCGAGGGGAGAGCCGCTGTAGGTTGGCTCTCAGGTGAGTTACTTGACACATGGGTGATCTCAGCTTGAACTTACTCAGTGACCTCTTAGATGAGCTCCCGGGTGAGTTGTTAGGTGAGCTCATAGTGAGATAATTTGTGAGTTACTCAATGAACCTGTCGAGCTACCAAAAATGAGGCCGGGCGTGGTTTAGTAAGGTGAGCTCTCAGTTGAGTCGTTAGTCAAGGTGAGCTTAACAAAGAGCTCCCGCGGAGTTTGCAGGAGCTACCATGTGATTTTTGGGTGAGTTACTTGAAGAGATCCCAGATCTCGTTTCGAGCTCCTATGTGAGTTACCCGATGAGCCCTATGTGTTCAATCGAGCTAATCGGTGAGATCCTATACAGCTTTTAGGTGAGCTACTTAGCGAGCTATCTGGCTGAGCCTCAGTGAGTTTTCCAGGGACCTCCCAAGTGAGCTACTTGGTGAGCTCCCGTGAGGTCTCCAAAGAAGTCGACGGGGTAAGTCTGCCGGTTGAGCTCAAGTTAACCTATTCAGCAAGCTACCTGCTGAGCCCACAAGTTAGATCAGGTCAACCTAGTTGGTGAGTTACTTGCAGTCTCCTGCAGTAAGCTATTAGGTGAGATTCTAAGTGAGCTACCTAATAAAGTTTTCTCTGAGGTGATCTCCCAATGAGATCAAGGTGAGTCGGGTATGTGAGATCCTCAAGCTTAAGGTGAACTCCTCAATGAGCTCAAGTAGCCTGCGAGCTCCCATGAGAGTCGGGTGCAAGGTGAGATGTCGTGAGCTCCATGTGAGTTTTTGCTGAGATTACTGACAACCCCCATG
>CM031238.1:5558598-5739504 GCA_018340775.1 Taxus wallichiana var. yunnanensis
GCTGAATGCATTGCTGAAGCTAAATAAGTTATACTGTGACTCAGGACTAGGTATGCTAACATGCAGTAAGTGGTCTCATTCTAGCCCTATCATCTCGTGGGCTACCAAACTCGAGCACTACCTTTGAATTCTGCAAAACTTTCGTCATCACCAACAGCTAGACCTCATCCAATATTTACATATATAAAGCCAACCTCATCTAAACCAACGCATCGCCCATGGCTCATGCTCCCTACCAACCCCGACTCCTAGAGTTTATCTGCACCGTAAATCAATCAAAGGACAAACCATCAGTAGGACCAACTTGCTATGGAAGGTCTTTTACCTTGGGAACACTCCATTAGCTTCAATTTTACATTCCCCTACGCCCACCTACTGCCAGCTAATTCTTTATACACTGTAGAGGAGTCGTATTCAATGACTCTTCTTCTTCGATGGATCCAAATGCCAACGCGGTGGAGGAGCCGCGTTGTTCTTATTCTCCTTTCCCTACGCTCGAGCCTATGCCTCTTCTATTCCGACTGACTTCCTCGCACTAATAATAATACAATGGGAACAGTGAGGCCCTCATTCCGGGTCTCCAAAGCCATACGCGTGACTTCAGTAAAAATCAAATTCATCAATATTTTCGAGACTTCAAATTAAGAATAATCAACTGCTTATGGGCATCTACTAATGTAAAAATGAGGAACTTCAAAATACAAACACTACGTGATTCACTTCTAAATTTTTATTTACTCACTATTCTATCCAAACCATTCCTTCTCCACTAAAAATCTTGTCAGGATACTATGGCTGCATGCTTAGCCTTCACAAATTCTAGCCTCATCAATCGACTCCTACATTTTGGTCTTGTCCAACAACTCTCGCATTCCCATCTTATTCAGCCCAGCTTGTTCAGAGACGATAAACACCGTGTTCGCATGAACTCACAGATACTTGCATCACCAATTCCATGACTACCTTACAAACCTTGTTCTCCTTCTCGACCTTACTAGTAAGACTCGGTAAACGCGCTTTTCTAAACGCATTTCTCGCATGTAGTTAGCATGGGACTCCTTTATAAACGTGGCTTATGGCATCCTCCTTCGATGTCTCACTGCCATGAGGTCACCCATACCATCCAACAGTCCATGACTTCGTGCAGTTTGTGGTATTACATTTTGGGTGGTTTCGCCGCGGCCAAACAAATCCTTCGCCTTGGTTATTATTGGCCTGCTTCTCAATAATCTACCGCTACTGAATATGTTAAGCTGTGTTATGTGTCAACAACATTCCAACCTTCAACATACTCCTAGCCACCGCTTCTGGTCGCCGAGATCTTTGGCCCTTCACAATGGGGTTTAGATTTTATCGTGAGATTCATCCGCCCTCTTCGCAACGCCACCTTTGATGGATTATCACAAGAATCAATATTACACAAATGGGTGAGGCTATTCCACCTCATTTCAACTAAAAAAGAAAAATCAGAGAGTTCATTAACCACCACATTATCTCTACCATTTTGGTGTTCTCATCACTTCTCGATTCTACAGATAATGGCAAATCTTTCTCAAAAAATAAGTTGTTGCAAGACCTTTCAGTGACAACTTTGGTATCAAACTCACTTCTCATCACCATACTATCTACAAGCAAATGGACAAGCCAATCCTCTAATAAAACCCTAACCAAAATCCTCCGCTTTAGAGAAGTCATTAATGAGTCCCATGACGATTTAACCGGCACGATCACATCCCCTTTGGCTCCTTTGGGCTTATCGAACTTAAGATCCGTACTCTACTAATGCCACACCTTTTTCTTTTTCGCATATGGTACGAGGCATGCCTTACCTCTCAAAATACAACATAGGCCTTCTCTCAATATCCCTTCGTGATATTCTCACCAATGATGATTTCGCGCTAAGAAGCTGCATAGCCTCAATCGGAGCTTCGATTTAACGCTCGCCTTACGTGACTCTCGATCACCTTCTCACCTATCAAAACGCATTGCCGCGGCTGTATGATAAGCAACTTCATGAGCGCACTTTGCTAGGTTGGTGATCTTGTCCTCAAAGAGAATCAACATGTAACCAAACCCCCTAGAAAAAAGAGCAAACATGGAAAATTTGCTCCCAATCGGATCGGGCCTTATATAATCACTCACACTTATGGATCGTGAACTTATCGCTTAGCTTCGCTTAATGGTAAACTTGAGCCTAACCCTTAATGCCTTGCATCTTTGACCCATTCTACTGTTGAATTTAGTGTTACATCACTTCTTATCTACCTACCGCTTGTCCCATGATCTCATTTACCGCTATATACACTTTGTTTCCTACATCTCCAAATAAAAATCAAGCTCACATAGTTTGATTCTCACCTCACTTATAGCAAATGCCTTCCTTTAGTCTAGTCCATGACTTCAAAGTATTAAAATAAGCCGTATTCTTATGGGATTTTCTTGAGTCAAACTTCCTACCACACTAGATGCTTCATGCCAAAAGAACATCTAGTCATCTAAATTAAATATAGACTCGCTTCCTCAAGGATGTTTATATGCCGAAATATTGCTGCTATTATAAATAGATCGCTCTCCTGTAAGGACAGCTTATGGTGCATTAAAATCATATTCGCTATTATAAATAGACTACTCCCTTAAAGGACAGCTATACATACGTCACCTTTTATCGTGCTTACTCGATTGATCAGCTTCAGAAGACTCTCAAGAATAAAACAATCAAAATCCTCAGTAGAATTCCCACATCGATCGGGCCATATTCAATAAAATAAAAGCCTCATTCAAAAGAACTTTGAGTCATGGAATTGTCTATTTAGGTAGGTAGCTCTCTTTCATCCTAACACCTACTTTCAGTAATAGGTTTTCCAGACTCAACTATACCATTCACCTCACCTCACCATTTTTTTCAACTCAAGGATTGACGTACGTGACACCCGATAGGTGAGATGTGATCATACAACTCTTTTCACCTATTGACTTCCATGCACCATGTACTCTAGGCTTCATGTTCATTCTATGTTTGTGGTTCTGCTTTTGCTCTTTCACCTACTTGAGCAATCTTTCCTTTTTGCCTTGATCTAGGATTGTGTGTTGATCTTGGCAGGACATGGTTCCCTACCACTTGGGTAGGCTAACTTTCGCTTCTCTTATACCTTTACAAACCTCACCAATCCCAAGCACAACACCATCAACCTTACCTTACCAATATTACTATCAATACCTTTACCAACCAACCAATCGCCTAACCATACCTAAATTGCTCGAATTCTACCTCTCCTGGTCCTAAGGAGAACTACATCGGTCTCGAGGCCCTTCCTTGCTTTGTGTAAATGGGCTATATAGGCAAAGACTTAGGAGACATGGGGGCTCTCCCAAGGTTAGCTCGACTCACCCCTACCATAACCTATCATGTGTGGTTAATATAAATTTTTTTGTGTATTTCTATTTTAATCACATTCCTCTTATCCTTTTTCAAAACACCTTGAAAGTCAAAACGAAAACATTCTTGATTATTATCAGAACTCAAATCAACATACATATTCACTTTTATTTAGATGTTAAACAAATACATCTTCTATCATCGACACGCAGTCTGCATCCTTATTAATTCTTATACCTTGCTAACATTTATTTAGACACTTACGCCTCATCCCGAACTAGGTGAGGATCGTGATCGTCGACCCCTCTCGCCAAGCCTCTCTGTCCTCAAAGGTACCACGGCTTTTACTGTACCAGCCACTAATCTGCCAACCTCTCTCCGAGCAACATATGAATAATAGAGCCCTCTCGCATGGAGGACTCCACCTCTAGTCTCTCCGCCCCATCACTCCAACCTTGACATGCTAACAATCTCTTTGTCTCATTCACTCGCTTTGAGTCACAACCAAACGCTGCAGACGATCCTCTCTCGCTGTAATCACCGCTATGTCGGGATGATCACGTACACGCCAGCAGCTCTGCTACCCACCATAATCTATAGGCCTTTGTCATTCTTGCGCCCATTACCCTACGATCGGTCGCTACTTCTCTCGTGACCTTCTCGGAGGTGTTGGCCGGGAGGTGAGAATGCTACCTCTCGGCCGATCCTCATATATGGTCTATAAGCCTCATGGTATGTCCCTACACAAATCCAAATTGTCGCGCACGCGATCTATAGTGAATCCTCTCATATTCACTCGGCTCAGTGCCCCCGCGATCCACCTCAATCGCCTCTATACCCTCAACTCCTCACCTATGTTCTCTGCTACCATATAGTTCCCAGTAAGGCCCCCAACAGATATCCACAACCGTCACCTCTCCCATACCTGCCTAATACTCAATGTCACCCGTCACGGCCCGAGATCTTGCCTCTTGTTCCGTCTGACCCATCGTCTGAATCCCAACCTCTGCATTATCTGGGTTCTCTCCTGCCCGGATGGGTCGGCCTTATTGGTCGTATACAAACAATGTGCTCATAGGCCCAACAAAGGTAATAAGTATGAACAATCCAAAGTTGTCATTCTCGTGATTTCACCTACAAGCCCATAAACCCTACTGGGGATAGGCTCCACCAAATATACAGTGCCCATGCAAACGCCACGCCTTTCTATCATCTCCCAAATAACACACATCAATGCCTTTGAAATCTTCCCCCTTCCGCCTCGGTAACGCATAATACCTACCGGTGTCATTAATATCACTGCTAACTCTTGTCTCTCGTGGTGCACCGCATACATTACCCCATATGTGAATGTCAAACCTCGTCAGAGTCAAATCTCGCGTGTATGGACCAAATATTGATGTTATTGCTCCCGCACCGCACTAGGTAATGCCTCGATATATCGGTTCTCTTGTAATAGGGAGCCTCAAAATACATAACACATCTTCCAATGTTATCATTGTCATCTCCCCGCCGCGTATGAGATAGAAGGTATTTTCTCGTGATTCCATCTTCAATCAACGCGTAATATAGCATGGTTACGTGTGATTCGTGAATAATAAATGGATTCCACTTAACCCCAAACGATTTATCAATGTCCATTCAGCTGGCGTTACATCCGCTCGGATTCGTGACAACAGCGCTGGTACACTATCATTCATCCTCAACCCTGCCTCTGCCTGCATACATCAAAATAACAAACAACCATTCAATCCATCAAATCCCCACGGGTTTTTCCTCACATTCTGGAAATTCCCCTACAGAACCGTATCGTTTATAGTCAATCGTAAGACTTACGGTTCAAGAACCGATGCACGGTTGTCCCTAACTGAGCATTTCCAGCCACCACACCTTCTATAGCCTTGCTCTAAACACACTGCCTACGACAATAATTTGAGCGTTTATTCCTTTCTATACATACAAACATACCTGAAACCCCTGATTACCTACCCCGTAACACTTACCTCACCTATAACCCTTGCTATCATGTTTTCTTTTTCATATCTACCCACTTAATCTCCTATTCATAACACATGCAAAAATCAAATCACAACCAAAACGTTTACCTCTTGGGTTGCAGCAGCTTGCGGTGGCACTTGTCTTCCCTCTCGTCCCTGCCTGCTGGATGCTTCTCCTCGCTCTCGCCATGGTCACCACTCTGCTCAAATTCGCCTTTCTACTTTCTTCAATCTCGATCGCATTCACTTTCCCTCGTCTCTTTTCTTATCACTCAAATCTCTCATGCAAATACCTGTCTCAGTCGTAAAAATCGTCACATTCGTTCGCATATTTAACTTCTTGCATGGCTCTCAAAATCAGAACTTAAGTTACTACCCTAGCTTTTCTATTTTTAGAAAAGCTCATACTAAATAATCGGTATCAGGTTATAGAACCGATATCATTTCTATCAGCTACTTCCATCGGTTTCTAACTGATATCGTTACACACTGCCTTTTTAAAATCATGGTTCTTTCTTCATTTTTTTACCTAATTTTTAAACGCGCCCGCCTCTTTCTCGCGTGATCAAAACACCATTATTCATGTTTGTCCATCCACCACACATATCATTACAATTTCATTAACATCGTCTATTTTACAAAAACAAACAAACCATCAACTAAGGATATCAAAAAACTATCAATCTATACATCATTTGGATCCAACTCATCAGATACATATATAACAATGTCACAAAACCAGCCCACAACATGCAACATTTCATCATATAACATGTCATCCATATATACGTGCAAAAACAAAAACATCAACATCATCCATATATCAACATGTCAACTAAACTCATCCTACATTCTATATCACAAACCATTGACGAAATACTTAAAAACATTTTCAACACTGCATATGGATCAAAACATCATCTCTATATATATATATATATACCAAGTTTCAAATGTACAATGTGCCCTGCATCGGGGCCTCTGTGATCTCATAATACAACAACAAAGCCGGCACGCAGGCCGCAATAAATATCAATCACCTCGACTCGGCTCGCAGGCCGGTCCCTCATATCAAAAATATACTCGCCTGCATTATCAGATTAATCAACCCTGTATTTCGGCTCATGCAGCCGTATATAATGAATGAATGAATCGAATACATGAATAAATGTAGAAGCGCAGCCTCTATCAACACAACTGCCTGCAGATCGCCCATGTCCATATACAAAAACTATGTGGGATCCTCGGCTCTCGCACTCACCTCAAGCACTCTCCCCGCCTGCTGGTCCAGATCTCAGGGTGCCTCGCCTCCTACACCGTAACGGACACGCCGGCATGGCTGCGCCTCCTGCGCGATCTCTCCGACTATGTGAGGTCTCCGCTCGGTGTCCGCATATGGCTGGAGGCTACTCAGCTGGGTACCTATCGTGACATCCCGATAGTACGGCCTCCGCTCTCACCTCCATATATCTATCCCATGCCACTGTCGCAGATCGGGCTGGTCCCCAGACTCCTCACGCTTGCACTCCCTGTCAATACCTTGGTGGTGGTATCTGTACTTACCTATGCTGGGGCCGATGCTGAGCCGCCGCTGCTGGTGGTGCTCGTGCTCGTGCTCGTACTGCATTTCGTGCTCAAGCTAGCTGCCTTTGTCTTGTAGGACACTCTATTCGTACAGTGCACAGGCTCAGCCAGCAGCTGTAAGCCCAACTCGCCCCTGTAATAGCCTTGCACTGGCCCTCGAGCTGATTCACTCTGCTATCACGCAGCCTAAGTCTGGTGTGTGCGGTGCTATCCTCAGTAACTTTCCCGACCAGCCCACCACACCATGTATGCTCCCGTACACCCAGCATCATCTACACCATCACCTGCTGGCCTCTCTGCAACCAATTGGAGTCCAGGGTCATGTGGTGCAGGTGCGGTGGGGCCTCACATCATCCTCTCATGCGAGGAAGGGAGGTGGCTCTGCCCTATTCAGCCCCATCTGCCTGCGTACCCTCTCTAGGGGTATCCTCTCGTACTCTCCCGGCCTCCGTCCTGCTATCCAGAATGTGTACTGGATCAGGCGCAACTGTAAGCGGGCTCCTCTGCGAGGGTGATGACCTCTGTAAGGTCTCCATACAATGTCTACCGCTGTCAGGCCCTCTAACAAATGTCTATAATACGCCACATCCCGACCTGCAAGAACTGCTCGTGGCTGGCCCACGACCCCCAACCATCTCTGAAAGCCATATCTGTATATGACCTGTGGCCCTGGCTGCTGGGGTAACCCTACTGGCCTGATGCATATGATGTGCTCATATGCCCAACAGTGAAGTAAAAAGGTAGAGCAAATCCCAAATCGCCTCATCCGGCGATAGCCCCATAGCTCCTCAGATAATCGCACTGTATACTTTGGTGCCCAAAAGCTGTAATAAAGTGTGCTCCTCCACCATCTCAAGCAGCACACCCTGCATCAATGCACGTGAAAGTGGCCTCCCTCGAGTCCGGGAGGGGCGAAAGCAGGTGATCCCGAATCATCATCGGCCGGCAAGCCGTGTCTCATGTCGTGCAAGCACGGTACATGTCACCATACCGATACTCGCACATGATGATAGGTAAGTAAGCGCGCCGCATCTCCAAAAACCTACGTGGATGCTGTCCCATCACCGACTCCAAATCTGCCGAACACCGCCTCTCCTCGATCGGCGGTCAAGGATGCGATACACATCCTCCAATGTGATAGTCATCTCCTACAAGGAGATGGAACGCATTGGTCGCCGGATCCCATCTCTCGATGAGGGCAACCATCAGGCTGTGATCTCTATCAATAGCTCTGTATCGCTGGACTCCGCCGAGTCCCACCTCGCGCATGATAGCCCAGTGTGCCGTGGATACGTGTGGCCGCATCCGCACCAACAGCGGGGGCATCCTATCCCGCATCGTCAACTGCTGACGTGCCTGCAAAACCAACCCACAACCTTAGACCTACTCTTTATCACATCATCTACTTTACCCTCTATACCCCCTTTTATCCCCCCGACCACACCCCGACTCTCTAACCCCCCCCTCTAGTCACCTACCTTTTCCACTATCTCCCTCCCATACCCAACCCCAAACCCATACCAACCCAACCCCAAACCCATACAACCCACCTCCAAACCCATACCAACCCAACCCTGCCCATACAACCCACCTCCAAACCCATACAACCCACCTCCAAACCCATACCAACCCAACCCAAACCCAAACCCACACAAACCCCCAACAAACCCACACAAACCAAAGCAAAAACAAACCAAAACAAAACAAAACAAATCTAATCGACACCGCCGATACACTTGCACCGAGCGCTACGATCAAGCAATAAACCACCTCCCATTTGGTCTTATACCTATCACTTAAGCACTGATGCCGTGCGATGCCGCTTAAGCGACTGACATCGTCACTGTCATTTCAGCAGTTGAACCCCAATGCCCCCCCACCTACATTTTTTCCTTTTTCTACCTACATACCCACCCAAACACCCTAAAAATCTACCCACCTAGCCGCCTTAGCTTATTTTACCTATCTACCCTCTCCCTTTTTCAAATCATTTCCATTTTCTCATTATTTCCTAAAAAATGTACATTCCTACCCAAACCCCAAATCTAGCTTAATACCATTCAAATGCACAAATTAAAGAGTTTCGAACCTACCCGTATGACGACACGTCGTCGTGGTGGGATGGGTGGTGGTGGTCCAGCTGGTCCAGCCCCTCCTGCTCCTCCTGCCTGTGCCATGGGTCAAACTTTGCTTTGCTGGGTCCTCTACCAATCAAATGTTGCCTGCTACTCACTCAGGCCCACCAATCAACTCACTTCTCCACTCAACTAGTGCCACCTCAGCCAACAAATGCACCGCTATCCAAAATCCACCTCAGACAACTTAATTGGTTTCCAAATTGCAAAAGTGACAATGACCGGCCGTATTTTTCTTTTTATAGGTTTTTCACATAGAACCGATACCGGTCAAATCGTGCCCTAAGAAACCGGCGTCGGTTATCTAACCGGTACCGGTCATAGATAACCGATATCGGTTTTATCCTTTTTTACCCAACATTTTGCCCTTATTTACTATTTGCCCTTTTCCACCAACATCACCTATATCCACCTTTGATGCAAACATTTTCACCATTTGGCCCGACCCAAGGCCTCACCCTACCCTACTGGCCCGACCCAAGGCCTCGCCCTAACCATTTGGCCCGACCCAAGGCCTCGCCTAACCATATGGCCCGACCCAAGGCCTCGCCCTAACCATTTGGCCCGACCCAAGGCTCACCCTACCCTATCTGCCCGACCCAAGGCCTCGCCCCCAACCATTTGGCCCCACCCAAGGCCTCACTCCTAACCATTTGGCTCGACCCAAGGCCTCGCCTACCCTATGCGGCCCGACCCAAGGCCTCACCCTACCCTATCGGCCCGACTCTAAGGCCTCGCCCCAACCCATGCCCACCCAAGGCCTCACCCTACCCTACTGGGCCCGACCCAAGGCCTCGCCTCTACCCATTTGGCTCGACCCAAGGCCTCGCCTAACCAATGTGCCCGACCTGACCCAAGGCCTCACTCTACCCACCCTTCTCGGCCCGACCCAAGGCTGCAATCCAACAACTCGGCCCCCCGACCTACTGGACATACCACTAGCTTCAATACTTTACCCAAAATCAACACCATACACTTTTATCCACCCATCCTGTAGTTTTTTGTTCAATCGAGCTCACCTGTTCGTGTTTTCAGCATGATTAGGGTTCTTGACTTGATCTGATCGACCAACTTTGCCCGCACTCTGGACCGTGGCGTTTATCTCAACCAAACCAACCATTTGGTCTTTGCCGAACATGCCTAAACATTCCTGTACCTTTACCTCGTTATATACCCTGGAGCTACTTCTGTGCCTTGATACCAGTGATTATACCACCCTTGTTTGGATAAACTATCGACCTTTGCCTCTGCACTGCTGGTTTGCTCGTCAAATCATGTCCCCTAGTCGTACTATGGCATTTCAACATGCGTCTGCTTCCTTGAACCTACCCCACCATCTTACCATCCTCTCTACACCATTTACCCTTTATCAACCCTATCCCTGATTTCCCGTTCACTCAATCTGTGATAGATTTGAGGGGGATTACCTATACCCTTAACAGGGAAAACCACTTCATATTATTGTCCGCGCAGCTTTACAAAACAAGCTACACGACAATAAGGGGCTAATGTAGACACCAAATTTGTGTCTTACGACCCCTTGTGACCCGCATCTCATCTCGCAATATAACCTCATCACCTAAACCTTACACAATTATTTATTAATTACCTTGTAATTGATAAATCCACATCACCTTACCTACCACCTCATTTTGCCACTTCATCATGACCTAGCCCTAACCCTAAACTAACCTAATTAAGACCCATAACTTGGTCCACACCTACACCCATAACTAATGACCCCTTTCTCGCACCCAAAACCGACCTTCTAGTCATTTGACCAAGCCCATGAACCGATCTCTCGGAGAAAAGCAGGGAAGGTGGGCTATTTTACTAAAAATAGCCTACTTTTTCCTTACCGATGCCGGTTCCTACTCGACCGCCGTCGGTTACGTAACCGCCATCGGCTCCCTGTAAATGGGCTCCCCGAACCAAAATCAAAGGTGGAAGGATTTTTGAATCAACAGAGATCATTGGGAGCGAGGAACAGAGTCCAGATCTTCACTTGACCGAGCAGAGACGAGTGGAGATACCAGAAGTGTTTACAGCAAAGGAGATCAGCTTGCATCTTCATCAAAACCAGTAAGTCACATCTTGCATGTCCTCTGTTATAACATTTCTTATGCTTTTGAATCACAGTCCTCATAAATCCATTTCTGGACCCACTACCCAGCAATATATTACATCTAACTATCATTCATCTACCTCTCATCACCTTATTACGTAATATCACCCATATACAGCCTTACAAATAACACAGCTACCAAACAACACAAACACCCCACAAAAACAACCAACCTACAGATCCTAAACCCTACCGACATCGGTTACCAGTAACCGGTATCGGTTACCCAGACTTCACTACAAACCAGAAATCAGCCTTTCCCCTATCTGTTCCAAACGAAGTAATTTGATTGATATTTTACAGTCTTTTGTGTTAATTCATATTAGCAGGGAAACTGACCACCTTCGAAAGGAAGTTTTATATTTCCTGGGCCCAAGGCAGTTTCCTCATTTATTGTCTAATCAAAATCTTGTGGTCTTGTGTTCTTATTTTGGTAGTCCTTCCAAGACAAAAAGGAGTTCTTCGCAAATCACTGATCTTCCTCTACGGTACGCGCACACCATCTCGACATTCCACAGGTATTCCTCCTAGCCCTAACCCTTGTCTGCTTTTAAAAGGAATGAAAGGATAAGCAACTCTATTCCCGTAAGTCGAAACATTCCGAGTGAAACACCACCGAAGAAATTAAACAATATGGGTAGTGAATTACCTAACAGCGTAAGCTAGATCCGGTAAGTATGATACTTCCTAGATGGTTCTCACCCATTGTTTTAAAAATTAATGTTGTAAATAAAGTAAATCCTATTGTTATTTTAAAATGATTTAGGTATCTCACTTAAAACACAATAAGAAAATAGATCTAATCTAATAGGCTAAGCTAGAATAGAATCCAAAGGTCAAATAATTAGTTATGGGTCTCTGTAGGTCTGATAAAGGTCTTAGGTAGGTCATAGGTGAATGAGGGTGAGGTAAAATTAGGTGGGTAGGTCTTTGTTTAAGGCTGTGTGGGAAAACATAGAGATCGGTTTCGTCGTGTGGTGACTGACGACGGCTAGGTATAACCGGTGCCAAGCGATTCTTGTGAGATCTGGAAATGTCATAGCAAGAGTTTTGGTCTCCTTTGTGATTGCATAAAAGGATTTCGGTTGGTCGGGATGAGGTATTGGGTGACTGGAGTAGGCTTTGCGAGGTTTTAATGGGTCTATGGAGGTGAAAATTTTGGAGAAGGTCAATACAGAGCAAGATAAATAATGGGTGCTAAAAAATAATGATGAAATGAAATAAACTAGAGAAGTATGACATTATACTTACTTTTATTTCATTCTGAAGGTCCAGTATGGGAAGGATGGAGGTGCTGATCATGGGTTTGAAGGTCAAGTGATCACCAAATCAAGAAAAGCTTCGCTTTGGGCTGCATGCACACTTCTCTTTGCTTGATAGATTAGATGCGTGGTCGGGATGGTCATGCAAGAGAAGATGCTCAATCTCCTTCAGAGAAAATTGGATGTGAGTTTTTTCTACGGAATTAGCTCTCTAAAGATGTGTTATCTCTCTGAGATGTGTTCTTTCTTGTCAACTTTATTGCTTCCAAGTTCCAACCTTGAGAATAAGGTTGTTTTGGTTTAATGGGGTAACTAATGGCACTGTCTTAGCCTAGCGATTGTTAGGGGTAACCGAAGTCGGTTGGCCAAGGAAGGATTTACATAGGTTTACTAAACTAGGGAGATCCTCCCGATTTCCTTGGATCTTGTGTTGTTATCCCATGGATTAGACTCCTGAGCCCTTTGTGAGCATGCGGGAATGTGGTTAGAGGGAATGTAGACATTGATTTTTAGGGTTTGGGTAAGTCTTAGTTAGTTATGGGAACTTGCTAAGAATAAGTCTTAGGTTGAGCTAGCTTGGTGAGGTGTCTAAGTGAACCGTATATGTATATATTATTTAAATAATAAATATAGTGAGGATAATACATTAAATTAATTAAATTAATATTAGTGGGGTGAAGGGGGTCATGGCTAGGTAAATGTAATAAAGGGTGCTTATATGTTGAGGGACAAAAGGGGAGTGTGACCTAATTTTAGTGTCTACAGAGGCGTTGTATCATGCGGTTGTTGGACATAAATAGCATGTCCCACCAATTCAAACTTGGTCAAGTACTAAGTGTTTCTCTTACTTAGATTAATTTTAATTAAAGGAATTTATTTCTTCCAAGGAACTATTATCCACCTCATTGTCTAAAACATCTAAAAGATCACATGTAGTGTAATTCCAACATTAAGATCATTCAAATGAACTAAAATATTTTATTTTGAAAAATTGTCTTAAAAACGCGTCTCTATAAATGCAACATGGTCCAAGAACAAGTATATCTCAAATAGGAGAATGTTAACCAAGGAGAATTGTATAAGATGAATTCATTTGCCTCATCATCTATCTTTCTTATAAGGGTCCAAATAAGAGGATGTACAACATAAGGTCTAATATTAAAGGAGAAAAAAAATAATGGGTGAGCGAAGGGAACATAAATGTTGCTTTAAAAGAATTAAAAGTTTTGTATATTAGTTGCATACGAACCCACGCAAGGGAACTATCCAAGGTGTCAAAAATACCACACAATAAGAGAGGAAAGGTCTCCAAGTTCCGTGTGGTTTCATCTCCTAACTCATCATTACTCTAAAATTTGAAAAAAAAAATGGTTCTTGAGTCTTTTTATTTTATTTTAAAAAAAAATAGTTCAAACATCTGTATTATTCACTAAGATCAAGGATGAAGATTCACATAATACCAAGCATAGTTAAAGGTGTTGACTTACTTTGGTCATTTTTTTAATTTTTTTGTTCACTAAATGATAGTATTAAAAAAAATTGTGGGTGGAATATATATAGTCAACTACTAGGTTAGGTTTGGCTTTCTAGTTTGGTTTCCAAAGTTTCATACTATGTGCCATTTTAAAGGACATTTCTATTCCGAGCCAAGATTGCTTTAGAAGTCTCATAAACAAAAATTGAATTTATTATTGTTTATATATAAGTTCACACTATGACAAAGCAATCTTAGAACTTTCTATGCCCCAAACAAGCCATAATTCTTAATGAAACAACAACCCACAATTTCTAGTTCAATACGATATAAGAAAAGTTTTACTTACATTTTATCATTTCTTAATTACTATAATCAAAATAAAACATGAATGAGTTATGCAAAACAAAATCCATTTAAAGAGAATGTTTCCCGAATCTTATCAACATACTTAAGAAAATTACAATATACCACCATGATGGGATGCAAAAATTTTCCGTTCATACTTTCCTCAAGTGTACAAGAGATCAACACTCATTTTCCTTTAATGAAAGGTACGGTCTAATTCTTCTCAAGATATGGGACTTATGTTAACTTTTACTTAACAATTATTTGGTCGTAATTTGGCCCATTAGGTCGCAAGAGAAAAAAATATAAAAATACACTTATTAACTAGGGGTTGAATCCATTTTACACAAAGAAATTTGAATTTCGCCACCCTATTGAGTGGTAATAGCAAATGGAATCATGTTTTAAAGAGTACCCCAAAACAATTCCAAATTCTTTTTTTTTATAAACTAGTGTTTATATTGATTACAAGGTACGTCTTCACCCAAGGTAGGTGGAAAGATTAGTTAGTCATTATTCTACATCCTTGCAATAAGGGCTTCATCATTTATCTTATAATAAGATACTAAGAGTTTTCTATGTGAATGAAATCTTATAAAAGAGTTTCCTAAGAGTCAAATAGCCAAAGGCATATCTAATTTGTGTGATCATCGCAATCATTCTATTATTTGTTTTACTTCCTCACCTAGAACCTAGGAAGACAACACCATGCCTAACTTACTTACGTAAGACCCACTATTTAGCGTGAAATTCATATGAATCTTACATAACTAAGATTAGTAACAATAACATACAATTACCTCAATTTTAGATTTGAAGGAATAACAATGATAACATTGTTGGCAAAAAACAAGGTTGTTTAATTACATAATTAGTTAGTTTTCCCATTTGCACATAAAATTTCATGATTTTATTGTTGTTTATAAAGTATGAGTACCTAGATGTAGTTATAGATATATAAATATTTTTGGTGGCTACAAAATATTTGCATTATTCACTATTGCACCATATCACTTGAAATTCCATGGTCACCACTAACATCGTACACCATACACCCAACAAAGAAAGTATTCAACACTAACTCATTTTATTTTATTTTATTTTCTTTCTGAGAGAGAGAGAGAGAGTGAACAATCATTGTTATATTTATTATATGTATATATAATTTTTTTGCATAATCATTGTTCTTCTAAGTCCACGAGTTGAGGTTAGAAATAGATAGTCCCTTATTTCTACACATAAGTATTAGTGTTATAAACATGATTAACTCAGAACATTTTAAATCAACTTGAGGAGATTTATAATCACATGTGTACTTACTAAGGTAAAAGGTTTTAACCAAGTTACATTGAAACAAAACTTAGTAAGTGGTTATAGTATGAAAATAGGTTTTATCAAGTTCCAAAAGGATTAAGAAAATAACTAGATCATTTCCGAAGTTAACTCTAAAAGTTATACCGAGATCTTTGATGAGAAATTTGAAGTTGTGAAAACTAGATTCATTTTATAATAGCACAATGTATTCCTACGTTACGTGAAGAGGATAAACTAGCTAAGAAATATCACTTCAAGCAACACCACCATATAATAAGAGACACTAACTTTCTTTCCCTTTATCATTTATTGTTTAGACAAGTTAGAGGAGTTTACGTTAGCAAACATTTTCAACCAACTATACTTAATTTCTAAATTACAATTTTGAAAAGGAAACAATAAGATCATAAGGTCATTTGGTAAGTTTCCTTATAAAAGGGTTATAAAACTAAGATTAGTAATACAAACAAGAGGAGTAGAAACTATTCCAATTTCATAAAAATGAAATTTTAAGATGTGGAAGACTATTTTATCATAATGGGTGGTTCTATACAAGATACAATTATTTATTTTATGCCCATACCAAAAGGGTTTCATTAGATCTAAAGTGGTGCCTCTAACATGGCAGTTGAGATTCCTAAGAAACAATGGATCACTAGACAAGAAGAAACTAACCAAATGCCTTAAACCTATTCCTTAGATCAAGGTAACAATTCTACATTCTTATCTTGACCTACTTCTTATTCCTAAAACCAACAACTAGACCTTCTTCGATGTCCAAAAAAGACCAATCTAACCAAGGTTGTTAGCATTCAAAAATGACTTGAAGCAAAAAATTGTTTTGGGATGTAGCTCAAAACAATAACCATATTATAACATCTTTCACCCTCCAAAGGTGTCCTAAGAAATCTATTTGTTTATTAAGACCTAGTTTTCTTGTCCTACATTCTAGCAAAAATGGCTAGAGACAAGGCCTACCAAACAAGTACCCAATACCCAAATGATAAAACAAATGCTTCCAGACAATTCTCTATTATATAGAGAGTCAATCAAGATGTACATTTCTAAAATTGGTGAATAAATTTTGAATTGGAAGCACCTTCTCGGGGTCAACTATTAAAGTTTTACTATTGCATTTCAACATATTTTTAGTGAAATTGGCTACAAAATGGGTCTTGAAAACAAGCGATCCCAACTCAAAAATGAGTTTTATTAACTCGCATCAATTCTCCTATATATAGGAAATCGATGCAACTTACAAAATGAAAAACTAATAACCAAAACTCTAGTTATGACCTAATTTCCGGAGCTAATTAATGTTATTGTCAAGTTTGTGTTTTGTGCCAAAATGACTAGAGGCCTCCTAAAAATGCTAGAAAAACTAACTCTCCATTCCTTTTCTCAAATCTAATTGTTTACATTTCCCATTGACATGGAGAAATACTACATGTTAGAAGTCGTAAATTTTAATTTCCTACTAACGCTCTCTAATTTACAGAGTCCAAATCGAAATGATTTTGCTTAAATTTAATAAGTTGTCTCAAATAGCAATGCGATTAACTAAGCTCAAAATGCTTTTAACTACATGATCAAATGATCTTATAAGTTGGGTTTAAATGTTGTTGTGACTTCCCATGTCACTAGAGAACATGATCATCCAAATCGATCACCACTATGGGAGCCAAGGAGCCATTTTGCACATTATTTTAGAATAACATTTTCTTAACTTTTACCAATTGTTTTAAACAAATTAAGTGATCAAAATTTGTCTACCACCTATTGTATTTGCTCCCATGCAGCTTACTCGAGAGATACTTGACCCATGGAACAGTTTAGCGGAAACAATTTTTTTTTAAATTATTTTTCATTTAATGTTATTAAAGCATTAATAACTAATTAAATATTTTACCTAGAGTAACGTATTACGTGTGTGCAAACCATCGCTTTGATACTAAATATAATGCCTGCCTCGGACACTGTAAACCAAACCAAAATGTAACTACAAATTTGGGTTTTTTTTAAGTCAATAAATAATGCTAATGTTTTCTTCACCATTTCTGTTAAATAAATAATTTATATTAATTTAATTTACCGAAATTAAATAAACACTAGCCCAATAACAACTTAATTATTTTATTCTATTAAGTTCACTAGGGTCACAAATAAAAGTCTACACCCCTTTATAACTTAATTAGTTTTCCCCCTTTTTTAATTAGTTTTCCCACACACCCCTCTTTAATTTATTTCTCATTCCCATAAAATGTTCATGACTTAAAGTGTGTAGGGTTTAATGTGAGCCCTAGGATAGATCTAATCTTGACCCTAGATTTGAATCTTACCCTAAAGTTGCCCTAAACATCTTTATGTTTTTTTCTTTTCTTTTCCATTCCTCTTCTCATTTTTTTTTGTTTTGTCATTTGCAAGTGCAGGTTGAGGAGGAGCTTGGGAGTTGGTTTCATGGAGTTTTTGGATGAAAAATCTCATTATTCTATCAATTTTTTTGTAAATTTTCTTAACTAAATTCTTGGGTTATTAGGTGTATAAAATACCCACAAATTTTCTTTTGTTGAATAAGGCAAATCTGGCTTTTAAAAAAAACACACAAACATAAATACATACATATATATATAAAATAAAACATAAACAAAAAAAAAAAAGTAATAAAAGTTATGGTAAAAAATAGGTTATATGTTATAAACAAAATTTCAAAAAAATAATAAAAAAGAAAAAGTTCGTGGGAAATAATATGGAAATTTCATTGTTTAAAACAAAAGAATTAATGTTTGGGTGGGGATTGAAACTCCCCCAAACTCCGTGTTTTTTCCCCAACCACCGTCCACCGCATCACCTCTCTACCGCACCCTCCCACTCTCCAAAATCTCAATAATATTAAAACCTCCGCTTCAACAAAATCTGCATATTTTTTTATATCGGGTTCACAATAAATTATGTTTATTCACTTCTTGATAATATATATATATATATATATATATATAAATATATAATTAGGTATAATAATTCTTAGAATATTACAATTAAAATAAATAACTAAAATAATATATATTAAATAATGAATATTTTTGTAAAAATATTGTATACTTGTATTTGAAAATATAACTATAAGAAATATAGATAAATATATTTACAACATGTGTTGAAGATAAAATTGTCACCATTTGTAAATTAATAGATTATTATTATTATTATTTTGTTATTCATGAGAAGTGAGAAACTCAATGTTTTGATATATGGCTATATTAAAATGATTTACTCATTAAGGTGATAAAAGAAGAATGTAA
The DNA here is from genome assembly GCA_018340775.1 of Taxus wallichiana var. yunnanensis. Lineage (NCBI taxonomy): Eukaryota > Viridiplantae > Streptophyta > Pinopsida > Cupressales > Taxaceae > Taxus > Taxus wallichiana. The sequence goes on from CM031238.1 coordinate 5,577,513, forward strand.
TAAAATAGTTGAAGTAGGGAAGAGGTTTGAAATTTGCTTAAAAATTTGTAAGGGAGAAGGTTAACTTCACATTTAGATTTACTAATAAAATAAATTCTTAAACTTCACATGGAAAGGAAACCAAAACTAAATTTCATTCTATTCAATAATATTACCAACAATTTCAAGAAGAGATATATTGCAAGAACGAGAGTATTTCCATTCAATGATAATCCTAAGGCTCAATGTTATGACTAGATTTCCTTTCTAATGCTCTAACAAAATACATATTTCAGATTTTTAAACAAGAAAGATATCCAACAAGAAATATTTTTTTTTTTTTTGAAAAACATATTCCCAATCTATAGAATTTCTTTTCAAAATGGAGTTTCAAATAAATTTTATATTAAAGGAATCATTCATTTTACAACCTTTCTTTTCAAATGAACTTACGCTCCCAATACCATCTTTCTAACATATTTAAAATATTCAAGAAGACACATTACAAAGCTTCTTTACAAGCTTGAAGTAGATCAATCAACAAAAGTGACACAGATTTACAAGTGATTCCAAATCACAAAGAGGATACTTTACAAGACAAGGAACTTTCCAACTAGCCACATTCAAGAGATTACAATGAGAGTAATATCCACACAAAGGAAGAAGGACACAAGAGAAACCAAAGTGACAAGAGACTCCAACCAAACTACCCACTTGAGCTCCAACTTTGAATGCTTTACAAGAATCCAACTCCAAGAGAACAAGGCTTGTTTAACCACCCAACCTTTAGGCATCATTACATGCATTTCCTAGGTTAGAATACATGTTAGCCTCCCCCAAGCCCATGGGAGAGAGAGCTAGCTTCCACAACTTTGTGCATAAGATTTTATGGAGGTAAATGAAAGCACAACACCAGATTTAAATAAATCAACACAGAAATATTTTCTATTCAACATATTTGAATTACATTCACTGGATCTATTATATAGCCATATACATAGTCAAAACAACCTCCTACAAAAATAGGGAGGTGTTACAACAATTAAACCTATTTAGTTGTGATTGTTACTCTCGTAACTATACACAACTCAATACTAATAATATATTATTATTTATATAACAATAATATATTAATAATATATTAAACCATATAATAATAATTACCAACGTAATTATTATCTTACATAATGTAAATACTAATTCCTAACATTCCCCCCTTAGTGTTTACATGGTAGAAAAACATCCACACACTCAACTACAGTATGTTCACCCCTGTGGCATGTCAAACTCTGTGACTCATGACCTTGATTCAAAAGAAAGGCTCTCTCCTTCCATGGTTTTAAACAGGCTTACCACAAACCTTGACATGAACAGTCCCATCAACTATCCACCTCGTGTGGTTTTCTGGATCCTCCCACAAACCCTTTCAAGATCCATGAACTGACTTACTCTGGTGCTACTGTTCACCACTATGCTTATACATCAAGGAATTATGTAAGAAACACAACATGCATATCTCAAAACTGCACAATAGAAGATATACTGAAAATATTTCACATTACTTCCTATAAGAATCATAATGTTCTTAATCGTAGTCTCTATCATTGATCGCTACCACTCGATCTCGAACAACATAGAAAACTGCCACTGCCACTGGAAGCTTTCCTTGACTAAGTCATTTTGGGTGCAGAATGGGAATGGAACATTGGTATGTATTCCCCCACAATGTGAAATTCCAAATAAGAAATCAGAAAGGGAAAAATGTATTGTGTTGTATCACACTAACTAGATCTTGATGTCTTGATCTTGCTACACATGATCACCATTGCTAATGAATGTATTCATTGACTGATCATCTTCCAATGAAGTACGACAGTCAGAGGATCTCTGCAGTCAGAGGATCTCCATAGTTTTCTACTCTCTTATACAATTCTTTTCCAGTATTAACAATAAAGCACACCACTCAAAGCAACATGAACACTGCAAACTGAAGCACACTGAGAAAATGGAAACCACACTGAAAAGCATATACTCACACCATACATATGCCACCACAGCCTTCTCGCACGGCCCTTCATTGGCGAATGACGAGAGGTCGTTGTTTGACCTCCTTCCTCCGATGCCTCCTTCCTCCATCATCATGCTGCTAGTTCAGCCAGATGTGATCATGAAGCTCAAAATACCTTCAATAATTTGGACGTCACGTACAAGTGAAAATGCGTCCAAAATTGAAATGCGGGCAATTTTTTTAATTTTTCGAACTTTGGAAGATGACACTTTTTACAATAGTATTGACCCACAATGAACTTTTGACGACTAAACAAAAATCGACTCTTGACTTGACCGCAACTAACCTTTACATTATTAATTCTCAATATTTTGACTCCTTGATTTTTTGAAAATGGACACAAAAATGACTATTTTACCATATATACATATCATGACACTTTACGACAAACACACTAATGGTGCTATATAAGACACTTATACTCTTAATGACATGAGTTTTCACACCATTATTGCTTTGACACTTATACAAGACTCTTTTACATTGACAACTAACTTTCAAAACAATACACACAAAAATATGGGACTTTCCTGTAGACCATAGACAACATACGGTGACTCTAAAATTGACTCAAAATAGAAATGAAAAACTTATAGGAAAATGACTACATAAACAATATAATTTAAGACAAAAATACCTATTACGGTTAATACTTGAATACATTGTATTTTCTGCCAAACACTTTGAGGTTATTGTTTACAACTGAGCAGAGCCTGTAGGAAATTCAATGCAAGAGTTATTTGTAGATCTGAATGAATCACTTATAGCTTTTAATCCATTGTTGCACCATGATTTCAACAATAATATGCTCCGTAAGGTAAAAATATTCCCAGCACCAGGAAGATGCATGCAAATCTGAGACCAATGAAACACGCATGGCACTCGAATTTACCTTTTTATGCACGTAGATCAAATGATGATGAGATAATTTGGAGCTCTCAGATCCCAAAATAGGAGCGGCGATCCATAATGTCAGATATAAAAATGGAATTGCATGAAATAATCTGTAGAATCAATGCAAATTACAGGTTTGACTTTCAAAAGATCATTCACCAATGACTTTAGCCTTGTGAAGCAATCACTCCAATAAACGTTTGGGCAGTCGTGGTATGCACAACAGAGTCCAATGAATGTTGTAAATCAATGTGGATACCAAAGCAACACTCAGGCCAAATTGCTCGATTCAATAATTGACAGAAGACCAATTGAATACCAAATCGATGCAATGAAAAATGGATCAAAACAGAACTGATCCCCCAAGCAATAAAACTCATAACTGCACAAAAACGCACAATAAAGATCACACTCGTCTTGGAAAAATAGGCGTTGTAGTGTATGGATCTCTCTCAAAACAAAACACTTATTATATTAAATATTTGCAAATCTTTTGCATATCACAGGGCAAATGAAGAATAATCATTGCCCCTCTAGTATTTACCAAATCATATTAGCACAAACAAAAAACTCTCAACTTCAGGATTCACTGCTCCGATACCAAATGAAAGCACAACACCATATTTAAATAAATCAACACAAAAATATTTTCTATTCAACATATTTGAATTACATTCACAGCTATTATATAGCCATATACATAGCCAAAACAACCTCCTACAAAATAGGAGGTGTTACAACAATTAAACCTATTTAGTTGTGATCGTTCTCTGTAACAATACACAACTCAATACAAATAATATATTATTGTTTATATAACAATAATATATTAATAATATATTAAGCTATATAATAATAATTACCAATGTAATTATTATCTTACACAATGTAAATACTAATTCCTAACATTCCCCCTTAGTGTTTACATGGTAGAAAAAGTCAAGACCATGCACTAAGGAAAAACACAACATTTAGCAATAAAAGAAAGGAGGAGAAAGCCATATTCATCCTCTAAATTTGGGGAAGAGTAGATGAGATACCTGAAAGTTCCATAAGGTGTGATCCAACCATAGGATGCACACAACAAGATTCTTCTAACCTCCTTATTCCTCCGAATCAACAAAACCCTCCTTATTGCTCCACCCATTCACCAAAATCCTTCTTGGGAGGATTTTCAAACCCATTGGGTTTCCTCTCCAAGAATGGGGAAGGGGTTCAAACCATATGAACCACCTTACCCACCTCAAACCATATGAGGGGAGTAAAAGGAACCTACATGGCTTGCCCATCAAGCCATGAGGTTTGAGAGGGAAAATCCCTCTCTCTTCCCCAAATAACTCCAACATCCATCAAACCAACATCCAAAATAAATACAACCATACTTGAGAAACAAATCATACAAGCAACTAAAAATTTTTTCCAACTATAAGCAAGCTAAGATATAGAAAAAAACATACAACATAAAATGAGCTCAAGAGCCTATTAGTGCCATTTTTGAGCCTACAAGCTTTTAATGCCCTAATTTTCCTTCATTCTACGTGTTCTAAAGCATTTTTATCTCAAAACCGGTGGCATGCAACTTTTCCTTAGATAGAATGCCTTGAAAAGCTCATAAACTTGTTGGTTTGTCCCAATTTGAATGAAATCATCATGTGTGCCTCTGCTTTTTGTGCCCTATTTTTTCAAAAAATCCATGGGCCTCTATTTTTTTCCATTTTTTCCCGATCATGGATGCTTGAAAATGATCGATTTATGCTTGTTTGCCTTTGAAAATCTATCCCCATGGTCATAAATTGCTTTGAATCACTTTCTATTTATCTTTTGATCAAAAATCCTTCACCCACGAAGAAAAATCAATTTTGGGCATCCCTGGCATTTTCTATGTTTTTGTGACAATGACGTGTGTCATTTTCTCATCAAATTCATCTTCAACATTCTAGATCATCGTTGAAAAATATTGCGTCTTTTGACAGTCATACGAGCGTCCTTTTCCCGTCAAATTTTAGCTCAAAAATATTCTCATACGTGGTCGTTTTGGTCGGAAAAGATTCAACGGGTCTACTATAAAAACTTAACGTTTTTGTGTTTTGAAAAAATTTACAAGTTGCCCCCGTAGCTCCACAGGCCCCAGAGGAGGTACATGTGTCACAAGTAGAGTGAAGGTGGATGAGTGGGATTTTTGTACCTTAAGGCATTTTTGCAAAAAGAGTTGAAGTATAAAGAAAATGCCTAGGCCCCGCAACGAATCAGAGGTGGACACGTGTCATATTTTCATCAAAAGTAGGATGGAAGGTTAGAGGTGGACACGTGTCATGTTTTCATCAAAAGTGGGATGGAAGGTCATGGAGGACTTGGAAAAATTTAACTTTTTACAAAGGGGTAAAATGTTATGAAAAAGGCCGTGGTCCATCGAGCCATTCAGAGAGGACAGTGGTAGGAGCAGGGTCGAGGTGGAACTTCGTGGCTCTGGGAAACTGAGAATTTTTCCCATTTTGGCAAAGTGAGTTAGAGTGGTAATTTGAAGCGTGGCTCCGCAACGAGTCAAAGGGAGACATGTGGCAGGGACAGAATTAGAGATGTGGAGGTGCGGAGGAAAATTGAAATTTTTCCTTTTTTGAAAAGAAGCAAAAGGTATAAAACTAAACCATGACCCCATATCCCGTAACACCTTGACCGTAGTTACTTCCTCCTGAGCATACAAGTGTTGATATGTGATTTCTTTTGAAAGGATGTGTTCCCTTGATTGAGAAGTCATGCTTGATATGTACTGTATCTTCTTTGCAAATTGCAGATCTTTGACTGAGTCAGAATATGATTGGACTCTTTTATTTCTTTCATTTTGCACCTGAGTTTAATCTGATCTCGGAACGAATTATGGAGTTATCCATCTATAAGATCTAGCCTTGGATCAGTGGTATTGATCCAAGTGATGCTTTAAGCTTATTCGTGATGAATTAAAATTATAGACCTTACGCAGTTACTGAGGTCCGGATGCATCAATAAGCTAGTCCAGAGTATAACTCAGCCGATCGTGTTAAATGAATTGGTTCCCCGATATCGTAATATATCTGGAAGGTCTTGATCGTGGACCGTAATAATTCGCCATTACATATAATTCAATAGCCATTTGGCAAAGGTGCAGAGTAAATCACTGTCGTGAATGTATGTTGTAGGTTCTTTTTCTGAGCATATGAAATGTTAGACCTAACTGGATTTATTAAGGTTAGTAACCTAAAACTAAACCTAACCTAGGGGTTAGATTAGTGTTAATCTAACCTAGACCTAGGCTAAGAGCTAATGTTCTAAGTTAGTATCTATGCGCTAAGAGGTTAGACTAGGTGTTATCCTAAATCCTAACCTAAGTTACTAACCTAACTATTGAACAAGGAAGAAGGGGACCTATGGAAGGGTGCGAACCATGGGCGGCAGTTTCTATGTCATTAAATGCATGGATAAGCATGAGGGACAGGTAATTTGGTGGAGGTTTTTAAAACGGCTAACTTGAGCCGACGTGGCAGGTCGCCAAAGTTGGAAATGGTCTTTGATGTGCATTTGTCCATCGCCAACTATGGCGGTCGGTGGCAGTGGAGATTGAGCGGGAAATTGGGAGTAAATGCAATTAATGAACTCGGTCGTCGAGCTCGGGTTTCACGGGAAGGCATGCAAAATGGAAAGTTAATGGTTTGTTTGGTTTTGCATGCGCTCCGGTTTTCCCTCTGTCTGATCACTGGTTCTTCGCACCAGTCTTCTTGGTGTTGCATGGCAAGTATGAGCGTAACTAGCTCTTTTCTCTGGCAAGGAAAATTTATAAGTCATGGTAATAGCAAATTTTTGTTGGTGGATCTAACTTGGAAAAGGAGGAGAAGGTTCGAGCTCTTTCAGTGGTCTGCTTCAAAATTTTAAGCAAATAACCAGGCATGTTAGGCCCTAACCTTTAAAAATCTTGCTCTCTTTCAAATGATTTCATTAGAACAACTCTGTTCAGATGATTTTTGGAATTAGATGGTTTTTATGGTAGCTTGGTGTGATCTTGTTACTGTATCTTCTTGCTGGTTCGATTTCTCAATTTAAACCTTGATGGGTGTATTTTATTTTTTCGAATCAAGTATTAATATTTCATGGTGTTTTGCATACCGGCTTTAAATTTGTGAAATATATGCAAGAATGTACATTGGTCTCATGTATGTGAGAGCCCATGAATTGTTCTCTTGATGGGTACAGTTATTCTTGTTGATACTGGTTGTTAATTCTTACCGTGATGCTTGTTGTTGATACTCATTGGAAAGGATACTCGTGGACTTTTGATTGAATGTTCAGTATAACTCGACTTCCTTGTAAGTTCTGTCGTGGTTATTATAGATGGTGGTTACAGAATCCTGTTGGGTTTCGCTAAGATATTTAAAGTTATTTATGAAAGGATAACTTGTTGTGTTACAACAAGATATTTCAATGCGACCTTTTTGAAGTTGTTTTTTTCCCTTGCATGGAGGTTATGGGATTCACTTGTTGATAGTATGCAATATATATATTTAGTGTATTCAAAACGACTCTATGGAGTCCATTGAATGATTCGTATATTTTGGACCACTGTTGAATATATATATATATATATATATATATATTTGAATATTGGTAATTTGATTTTGTCAGAGTCTTGAGGGAGTAACAGGTAATGTGACCTCTGTTATTTTTGTAATGAATTTTTGGTACAGACTCTTTGGGTGTATTTTTACGTTTCCTTTCTGTGTAAGCTTGAGTGAAAAATATTGAAGAGGCTCAATTGGATTCCTTGTTGCGAAATCAGTATTAGCTTTTGTATAAGCCTGATTTTGAATGTTTACCATTGTTGGCACAGTTGGAATCATTAACTATTATTTATCTTGTTTACTGTTGTTCGGATTCAGTTGAATCCTTGATGGGTAACTATAGTATCCGCCTATTTAAGCCTCGATTGGTACACTTGTTGTTTTTGACACTATTGGGTTCCTTGAGTATAGATAGATATCATGTATCTTGGCTCAGTAAAAGTGGGTCGTGAATACCATACTTCAAACTCTGAATGCGTCCAGATGTGAGCACAGTGATTATGTTTTCTTTTCCGATTATTCCAGTTAGATGAGACTGCATGTTGCAGAATGTTGTAAGATTATCTCTATATAGTCTTAGGGAAACATCAATTGCTTAATGTCAAGAAGTCTATTGTTGACTACGATAAAATCAAGTTCTCGATTTTGACCTTGGGTCTAAAATCCTTACAAATGATTAGAAAGGACTAGAATGGGTCAGACGTTGATGTAAGGGATTGTTGGCTGTTTACGCTTCTATCGCATGGATATCAATTCTTGAGTTTAAATGAAATTAGGAGTTGTCGACTGCACCTCGAAGAGGAAATGGTTGTGATTATCTTCTTGTTTGTCGCTTCGTGTGGGAGGTCATGCAGAGTCTGTTTGGTAGATAGTCATCACTGTTTGGCGTGAGAGCTCTTATTGTAGTTTATTATATTTTTAAACTTAAACAAAACAGTGGTGCTTTTGGTGGTCTCGTCTGATTTATTTGCATGTGTTTAAGGTGAATGCTTTGCTCTTGGAAAGACGGTACAGTCATGAGCTAGTTCTGAGGGAAATATGTATGATTCGTTTATTTCTCCTCTGTTGTAAAGTATATGTTGATATATATTTTTATCTAACTGTTGGAACTATTTTAACTACTCTGGAATCATGGGTAGTTTTGATATTCATTTTAATATGATGAATGTAATGATCTGTCGATGTTTTGCTGTCCCGGGATTCAGATGGATAGTTGTTTCGAGATATTTTCGTTCTTCTTGATCCCTAATATTTTGATGAAATATGTTACTTGTTGGGTGAATTTATCTCATTTAAACAGGGTGTTTAATGAAAACAATTGATGGATTGCAATTGTTTTAAGAGTTAGTGCTTATCATGCTCGGTTCATCGAATCGACTCATGTTGACAATTTTTGCAGATCGATGTCGTAAGTGGTAAAAGCACGTAGATCCGATAGGATGATCGATTGTTTAATTTGATTTTAAGTTGAAATACAAATGCTTGATTTTCTAAATGTACTAAATGTGGAAAGATGTTCTTTTTCCGTAGAGTATTGTATCAAGTATGCTTTGAATGCATAAAATGTATTTGATTAGATCTGGAAGGAATGGAAATTGATATTTGTTACTTATGTGTTTGTATTCTTATCTTGATAGTTTGACATTATTTGGTTCAAATATCTTGAGAGCATTGTTATTATTGTATAATTTGGAGACTTTTGTGATTATCAATGTAAGCTTGCAAGAATATGTGACTGAATACTTATGATTGTTTAGCAATTCTAGTATGTTCTATCTAAAGCTAAATTGGAATATAGATCACTGTCTTACTGGAAACTAGGGTTAAAATAAACCTAAGCAGAACGCTAAACAAGCTGAATTAAATTATTAATCCCTAGTCTTGATTAAGCCAGGACAACATTTAATTGGATTCTTAATCATTATATCTTGATACTTATAAGTACGATATAAATTCAGTAATGAGAACTGAAATAAACCAAAAAGGGGTTCTGTTGGCAATCATATGTGAAGGTTATGAGTTATTGTCCAATTTCGTTGATTTAGAATTATGTATATTCTATGAACTCCTTGATGGAACCTTAGTCTTAATAACTTCTCTGTGTAAAGGGTTTTATTAAGAAAGGTCATTCTAAGGTGAGGAACCCAGGGATCGGGAAAGGCTAACCTTAGGGGAACGTCTTTTAATATAATTTAACTCAGCGTATGTAACACTTTTTAATAAGTAGATCTTTTGAGGCAGATTTAAAGGTTGGCTGCACAAGTCAAGTCAACCGGCAGGGTTGTACCTCCGAGAAGGTTAGGATCTTCTCGAAGATACAACAATGTAGGTGTCTTGTGATGACACCCTTTGCATTGATCGATAACATTTACACCTTGAACTCGAACAAGTTACTCTGGGACCGATTAGGAATGTGGTCACGTTATAAGGCTGCCTAGGAGATTCGGGGTATCTTGACACACTGGTTTAACTAGGGTTGAACCAGTATGTCATCGTATCCCTAGTCCTCGTGGGCATCCATATAACGTTATCACCTTACTAATCCATTTCTGAGTGAATAATTTGGGATAGGAGGACTCGATGTGAAGTCGGTATAAGATGTTCTATATAACTTAGAATGGGGTGTAGGATGTATTCCAGATTGACAAGTATGCCGTTAAGAATACGAGACATAAGCATATGTTTCAAATCTTTGGCCAAAGTATTGCAAATTTGTTGATTGCGTTTTCCTAATTCACCTAGTCTAAGGGATGAGATGCCGATGAATAATGGTAACAATTATTCAGATAGGTTCCTTGGACAGAGCATTCTGAATCCTAGAATAGGGAAGAGAACCGCAAGAGTGGAGTGTTAAATAAAAATGCCAACTCTTATTACTCATGAATAGATCGGTAGATTACCGAGTCATGGAATGAATAGATCGGAGGTACTCCGAGTCATTACAATGGCATATGGTTTTCTGTTATAAGAATGGTTATTTGATTTGTGAGTTCTAAATTATGTATTTAGAACCAGGAAGCATTTATCAAAAAAAAAAAAATTGACTTGTTCTAATGTATAAAAATGAGGATGTTACATCTTGGTATCAGAGCTGAAGGTTGCAGCTCTTGGGCCTATTGTGTCCATAATCTGATAAAAACTGAATTTTCTTGTAACATAAAATGGTTAGAACAAGGGGGAACGTTGCGAATAATGCTCCACCTGAAGGAGGAGCGGCAACAACCCAAAAACTTGATGAGATCCTTGCTGCCCTATTGTACAAGAGATCATTTAGATGTACTTGAATAGCGGTGATGGGAAATGAGGAGGATGAAGAAGCGATAATAATAATCGGTAACCTCCGAGGACAACCCCAATATGGGTGTTGATGTTAATGCTGGAAATGCACTGCAAACTGAGAAAATAAAAAGGCCAGGTTGGCAGCAGAACTCACTAATGATATAAAAAGGATAAGCCCACCTAAGTACGATGGCACCACATTAGGAGATGGAGCTGAGAACTGGCTCAGCAAAATGGAGAAGTAATTTGCAATAAGGAACTTCTCGGAGAAACCAAAGCTATTTGGGAGCCTATCGCCTTTCCCACAAAGCATCTTCATGGTGGGATAGCCGTAAAGCTGAACTAAACATTGATGAGACCAACGTTACTTGGGATCAATTTAAAGGCTATTTTAGGCAACGTTGGCTGCCACAACTTTTCTATGATTAGAAAATGACAGAATTTTAGAACTTAGCTCAAGGGAAGCTAACGAATCAATACGGGAGCGGTTTACAAAACTCCTCAAGTATGTACCGCAAAGATCAAACCGACGAGAAGTTCAGAATACGAAATTCATCATGGGATTGAATCCCGTGATAGGGGGAGAGGTCGATGTTCACAGTCCAACCACTATGGAAGGAGTTGTTGAAAAGGCCATAAGGCAAGAACAGAAATTAAAGGCTATTTCTGCTCATAAAGAGGAAGTGCGGAAGAAGACTGCAAACCCTTCTTCAACCTCTCTTGCACCCAAAAAGGGACCATGGAAAAAGTTTGGAAACAAAAGTAAGTTTCCAGGGGATAATAGTAAGAAAGCAGTGGCAACTAAGCCTACTGGAAATGTAAGGGATAATTTTGCTAAAAATTATAACAATGGGCAGAAGCCCTATGGAGGACAACGTGACAATTACAAGACTGGAGGCAATTTTGAGCCTAAAAAGGGACCTGTAGGAGGCTGCTACAATTGTGGCAAAGACCACTACGCAAATCAATGCCCTTTGAAGAAGGATGATCGTAATCAGCAGCATAAGATACATGTTGTAGTAGCAGACAAGCAAGCTGAAAAGCAAGTGACACCTATAGAAGTTCCGGGTAAGTTATTTGGCATACCTGTCACTATTCTTTTTGATACAGGGGCTACTGAATGTTTTATTTCTAATAAACTTGCTTCTAAACTTAAAAGAAAAGCTGGAAAAATGGATAAATCTTGGACTGTATAGTATGGTAATAACTTTGTTCATACAGTGAGTATGTGTCTTTTTGGGGCAGTCCTTGACTTACCTAATTTCTCCATGGAAGTTGACCTCTATGTTACACCTTTGGGATCGTATGACATTGTCATCGGTGTCAATTGGTTAGCTGACCATAAAGCAAAGGTAGATTGCTATGAAAAGAACATAAAATGTTTAGATGATCAGCTGGAAACAACAGAGATTCAAGGTGTGAAACGGGAAATTTCAGTTAGAAAACTGTCAGCTATGCAGCTTAAAAAGGCTAAAAATAAAGGATGCACCCTTTATGCAGTAAAGATATCTGAATTTTCAGAAGAAGATGATGATTTCATGAAACAATTTCCTCTATTACAAAGTTTCAGGGATGTTTTTCCTGAGGAATTACCAGGGTTACCACCCAAGAGAGAATTTGACTTCACCATCGAAATCAAACCAGGAACAGAACCTATTTCCAAAGCACCTTATCGGATGACTACTACAGAGTTAGTTGAGCTTAAGGCACAGTTGCAAGAGCTTTTGTCTAAAGGTTTGATTAGACCAAGTGTTTCACCTTGGGGAGTGCCCGTAATATTTGTGAAAAAGAAGGATGGAACACTAAGGCTGTGTATTGATTATCGGATGTTGAACAAAGCAACAATCAAGAATAGATATCCACTTCCAAGGATCGACGATCTATTTGATCAGATGCGTGGAGCAGCGGTTTATTCTAAGATAGATCTTCGATCTGGGTATCATCAGTTAAGGATTAGAGAAGAAGATATTCATAAACCAAACTTTTCCGAACAAGTTACTTCTGGACATTATGAATTCACGGTTCTACCCTTTGGATTAACTAATGCACCCGTAGCCTTTATGAACTTAATGAACAATATTTTTCAAGAATATCTAGACAAGTTTGTACTTGTATTCTTGGATGATATTCTCATTTATTCTAAAAGCGTTGAGGAGCACAATGAGCATTTGAAGATAGTTTTGGGAATTTTGAGAAAAAGAAAGTTGTATGGTAAGTTATCCAAATGTTCTTTCTTTGATTCAGAAGTTCACTATTTGGGTCATGTCATAAGTAAAGAAGGAATTGTTGTAGATCCTTCAAAAATAGTGGCAATAACTGAGTGGCCTGCACCAAAGAATGTGCACGAAGTAAGAAGCTTCATGGGTCTTGCTGGTTACTATAGAAAATTTGTTAAGGATTTTTCTAAAGTAGCTGCACCAATAACTTCATTGCAAAAGAAGGATAAGAAATTCATATGGAATGATAAGTGCGAAGCGGCTTTCAAAAGTCTGAAAGACCAGTTGACTTCTGCACCTATATTAGCTATACCAGACCCTAATGGGAGTTTTACTGTTGTAACAGATGCTTCTGGGAAGGCCTTGGAGGTGTTTTGCTTCAAAATGATCAAGTCATAGCATATGAAAGTAGAAAACTTAAATTACATGAGCTGAATTATGCCCCTCATGATTTGGAACTTGCTGCCATTGTTCATGCACTTCAAGTCTGGAGACACTACTTACTTGGGAAACCTTTTGAGTTGAAAACCCATCACTTAGGAGTGAAATATATTTTTACTCAAATTTAACTCAATGCCGGGAGACAGAGAAGGTGGTTAGAATTTTTATCACAATATGATTTTGATATTAGCTATATCAAAGGGAAGGAGAATAGAGTAGCTGATGCTCTAAGTCGTAGGAGGCACATTTCTACTCTTATAACATTAAGAACTCAGTTTAAAGATGAGGTAAAAAGTGCCTCAGAATCAGATGCATACTTTCAACAAGTAAAAGCAGCGCTTGCTGCAGAACCAAAGGATATAAGGTATAAAGGTTTTCATTTTGATAATGAAGGAATCTTGCGTTATGAAAACAGGGTATACGTACCTATGCTGAATGATTTGAGGAAGAAGTTGTTAGTTGAATTTCATAATTCACCTTTCTCTGGACACCCGGAATCACAAAAATGCTTGCTGATTTGAAACAACAATACTTTTGGAAAGGTATGAAAAAGGATGTCATTGATTTTGTGACTCATTGTTTGGAATGTCAGCGGGTTAAGGCAGAACATATGCACCCTGCTGGACTGTTATATCCTCATAGCATACCACAGTACAAATGGCAAGTAATAACCATGGACTTTGTACAAGGGTTACCCATGTCCAGGAACAAACATGATGTTATCCTGGTAGTTGTAGATAAACTAAGGTAGCTCATTTCATCGCTGGAAATCTAAAGGATGATTCACCAGTGCTGGCCAAAAGATTCGTACACGAAATTTTCAGATTACATGGTGTACCAGAATTGATTATATCTGACAGGGATCCAAGAATGACGTCAAGATTTTGGCAAACGCTTAACGCAGCTCTTGGAATGAAACTAAACTTCAGTTCTGCATATCATCCTGAAACGGATGGACAAACTGAGAGGGTAAATCAAGTGTTGGAGGACATGTTGCGAATGTATTGCATGGATCAACAGTATAAATGGGAAGAGTATCTTCCATTAGTTGAGTTCACATACAACAACACTTATCACTCATCTCTTAAAATGGCACCATTTGAAGCACTTTATGGAAGAAAGTGCAGAACTCCTGTTAGCTGGGATAGTGTTGAGGATAGAGTGGTAATTGGACTAGAGATTCTCACAGAAATGGAACAGCAAGTTAAGCTGATTCGTGAACGATTAAAGGAAGCAACGGATAGACAAAGAGCTATGCTTGCGACCTTAAGTGGATTGATCGCAGTTTGAACTTGGTGAGAAGGTTTTCTTCGTGTTAAACCCGTAAAGAGAGTTCTATAACTTTTGGCAAGGCTGCCAAGTTGTCACCTCGATTTGTGGGACCTTTCAAATTATAGAAATAATCAATCATGTAGCTTATCGATTAGCATTACCACCGCTTTATCTCGCATGCATGATGTTTTCCATATTTCTTTGCTTAAGAAATTCGTTTGAGATCTCACATGTTTTAAATTGGAATTCCTTGTAGGTCCAAGACCCATGAATAATCGTGGTTAAACCCACACGAGTGCTAGAAACTCACCAATCGTGCATTTAAGAAATCGTGAAATACAAAGAATGTAAAGTCCAGTGGGTCCAGTTTAACAAAGAAAGTGCAACTTGGGAAAATTTGGAAGAGATGAAGATTGCTTTTCCTTCTCTTTTTCAACAGAATGAAATCTGTTGACAAAACATTTCTTTTATGAACTTATATTTTTTTTAAGTTTATATGAAAGCCAGATGGAGGCAAACATTATTCAGGCTGAATAAAATGTGTTGTGACATTGATTTCTGGAACTATTCAAGTTGGAAAATAGTCGCATTGTTTTGTGAACTAATAAATTGGTTGACCTGAAGGTTAATCGAATATGTAATCATCGGGACGATGAATCTTTTAGGAGGGAAGCATGTAACACCTTGGACTGTAGTTACTTCCTCCTGAGCATACAAGTGTTGATATGTGATTTCTTTTGAAAGGATGTGTTCCCTTGATTGAGAAGTCATGCTTGATATGTACTGTATCTTCTTTGCAAATTACGATCTTTGAGTCGAGACTATGATTGGACTCTTTTATTTCTTTCATTTTTACCCGAGTTTAATCGATCTCTCGAAGCAATTATGGAGTTATCCATCTATAAGATCTAGCCTTGGCTCAGTGGTATTGATCCAAGTGATGCTTTAAGCTTATTCATGATGAATTAAAATTATAGACCTTACGCAGGTTGCAAGGTCCGGATGTATTGAATAAGCTAGTCCGGAGTATAACTCGATTGATCGTGTTAAATGAATTGGTTCCCGATATCGTAATATATCCGGAAGGTCTTGATCGTGGACCGTAATAATTCATTACATATAATTCAATAGTCATTTGGCGTGCGGAGTAAACCCCGCTTCGTGAATGTATGTTGTAGGTTCTTTTTCGAGCATATGAAATGTTAGACTTAATCGGATTTATTAAGGTTAGTAACCTAAAACTAAACCTAACCTAGGGGTTAGATTAGTGTTAATCTAACCTAGACCTAGGCTAAGAGCTAATGTTCTAAGTTAGTATCAATGCATTAAGAGTTTAGACTAGGTGTTATCCTAAATCCTAACCTAAGTTACTAACCTAACTATTGAACAAGGAAGAAGGGGACCTATGGAAGGGTGCGAACCATGGGCGGTAGTTTCTATGTTATTAAATGCATGGATAAGCATGAGGGACAGGTAATTTGGTGGAGGTTTTTAAAACGGCTAACTAGAGCCGACGTGGCAGGTCGCCAAAGTTGGAAATGGTCTTTGATGTGCATTTGTCCATCGCCAACTATGGCGGTCGGTGGCAGTGGAGATTGAGCGGGAAATTGGGAGTAAATGCAATTAATGAACTCGGTAGTCGAGCTCGGAGTTTCATGGGAAGGCATGCAAAATGGAAAGTTAATGGTTTGTTTGGTTTTGCATGCGCTCCGGTTTTCCTCTGTCTGATCATCGGTTCTTCGCATCTGATCTTCTTGGTGCTTGCATGGCAAGTATGAGCGTAACTAGCTCTTTTCTCGCAAGGAAAATTTATAAGTCATGGTAATAGTAAATTTTTGTTGGTGGATCTAACTTGGAAAAGGAGGAGAAGATTCAAGCTCTTTCGGTGGTCTCGCTTCAAAATTTTAAGCAAATAACCGTGGCATGTTAGGCCCTAACCTTTAAAAATCTTTCTCTCTTTCAAATGATTTCATTAGAACAACTCTTCGTATATTTTTGGAATTAGATGGTTTTTATGGTAGCTTGGTGTGATCTTGTTACTGTATCTTCTTGCTGGTTCGATTTTTCAATTAAAACCTTGATGGGTGTATTTTATTTTTCGAATCACAGGTAATATTTCATGGTGTTTTGCATACCGGCTTTAAATTTGCGAAATATATGCAAGGATGTATACTGGGCCTACTCGTGAGAGCCCATGAATTGTTCTCTTGATGGGTACAGGTTACTGTTGATACTTGTTGTTAATGCTTACTGTTGATGTTTGTTGTTGATACTCGTTGGAAAGGATACTTGTGGACTTTTGATTGAATGTTCAAGTATAACTTGACTAACCTATAATTTCGTTGTGGTTATTATAGATGGTGGTTACAGAATCCTGTTGGGTTTCGCTAAGATATTTAAAGTTATTTATGAAAGGATAACTTGCTGTGTTACAGTATTTCAATGCGACCTTTTTGAAGTTGTTTTTCCCTTGCATGGAGGTTATGGGATTCAACCCATTGATAGTATGCAATATATATATTTATTGTATTCAAAACGACTCTGTGGAGTCCATTGAATGATTCGTATATTTTGGACCACTGTTGAAGCTATATATATATATTTGAATATTGGTAATTTGATTTTGTCAGAGTCTTGAAGGAGTAACAGGTAATGCGACCTCTGTTATTTTGTAATGAATTTTTGGTACAGACTCTTTGGGTGTATTTTTACGTTTCTTTTCTGTGTAAGCTTGAGTGAAAAATATTGAAGAGGCTCAGTTGGATTCCTTGTTGCGAAATCAGTATTAGCTTTTGTATAAGCCTGATTTTGAATGTTTACCATTGTTGGCAGTTGGAATCATTAACTATTATTTATCTTGTTTACTGTTGTTCGGATTCAGTTGAATCCTTGATAGGTAACTATAGTATCTGCCTCTATTTAAGCCTGATTGGTACACTTGTTGTTTTTGACACTATTGGGTTCCTTGAGTATAGATAGATATCATGTATCTTGGCTCTATAAAAGTGGGTCGTGAATACCATACTTCAAACTCTGAATGCGTCCAGATGTGAGCACAATAGATTATGTTTTCTTTCTGATTATTCCAGTTAGATGAGGTTGTGCATGTTGCAGGAATGTTGTAAGATTATCTCTGTATAGTCTTAGGGAAACATCAATTGCTTAATGTCAAGAAGTCTATTGTTGACTGCGATAAAATCGAAGTTCTCGATTTCGACCTTGGGTCTAAAAGCCTTACAGTGATTAGAAAGGACTAGAATGGGCTGTAGGTTGATGTAAGGGATTGTTGGCCTTGCATTACGCCTTCCTCGTCGCATGGATATCAATTCTTGAGTTTAATTGAACTTAGGAGTTGTCGACTACACCTCAACAGTAATGGCTGTGATTATCTTCTTGTTTGTCACTTCGTGTGGGAGGTCATGCAGAGTTTGTTTGGTAGTTAGTCATCACTTGTTTGGTGAGCTCTTGTCTTGTAGTTTATTATATTTTTAAACTTAAACAAAACAGTGGTGCTTTTGGTGGTCTCGTCTGATTTATTCGCATGTGTTTAAGGTGAATGCTTTGCTCTTGGAAAGACGATACATGAGCTAGTTCTGAGGGAAATATGTATGATTCATTTATTTCTCCTCTGTTGTAAAGTATATGTTGATATATATTTTTATCTAACTGTTGGAACTGTTTTAACTACTGCTGGAATCATGGGTTGTTATGATATTCTTTTTAATATGATGAATGTAATGATCTGTCTGATGTTTGCTGTCCTGGGGATTCAGATGGATAGTTGTTTCAGATATTTTCGTTCTTCTTGATCCCTAATATTTTGATGAAATATGTTACTTGTTGGGTGAATTGATCTCATTTAAACAGGGTGTTTAATGAAAACAATTGATGGATTGCAATTGTTTTAAGAGTTAGTGCTTATCATGCTCACCATCATTGAACCGACTCATGTTGACAATTTTTGCAGATGGATGCCGTAAGTGGTAAAAGCACACAGATCTGATAGGATGATCAGATTGTTTAATTTGATTTTAAGTTGAAATACAGCTTGATTTTCTAAATGTACTATATGTGGAAAGATGTTCTTTTTCCGTAGAGTATTGTATCAAGTATGCTGAATGCATAAAATGTATTTGATTAGATCTGGAAGGAATGGAAATTGATATTTGTTACTTATGTGTTTGTATTCTTATCTTGATAGTTTGACCTTCTTCGGTTCAAATATCTTGAGAGCATTGTTATTATTGTATAATTTGGAGACTTTTGTGATTATCAATGTAAGCTTGCAAGAATATGTGACTGAATACTTATGATTGTTTGGAAATTCTAGTATGTTCTATCTTAAGCTAAATTGGAATATAGATCACCTGTCTTATAGAAACTAGGGTTAAAATAAACCTAAGCAGTAACGCTAAACAAGTTGAATTAAATTATTAATCCCTAGTCTTGATTAAGCCGTAACAACATTTAATTGGATTCTTAATCATTATATCTCGATACTTATAAGTCCGATATAAATTTAGTAATGAGAACTGAAATAAACCAAAAAGGGGTTCTATTGGCAATCATATGTGAAGGTTATGAGTTATTGTCCAATTTCATTGATTTAGAATTATGTATATTCTATGAACTTCTTGATAGAACCTTAGTCTTAATAACTTCTCTCGTGTAAAGGGTTTTATTAAGAAAGGTCATTCTAAGGTGAGGAACCCAGGGATTGGGAAAGGATAACCTTAGGGGAACGCTCTTTAATATAATTTAACTCAGCGTATGTAACACTTTTTAATAAGTAGATCTTTTTGAGGTGGATTTAAAGGTTGACGGCACAAGTCAACTGCAGGGTTGTACCTCCGAGAAGGTTAGGATCTTCTCGAAGATACAACAATGCAGGTGTCTTGTGACGACACCCTTTGCATTGATCGATAAGATTTACACCTTGAACTCGAACAAGTTACTCTGGGACCGATTAGGAATGTGGTCACGTTATAAGGCTGCCTAGGAGATTCGGGGTATCTTGACACACTGGTTTAACTAGGGTTGAACCAGTATGTCATCGTATCCCTAGTCCTCGTGGGCATCCATATAACGTTATCACCTTACTAATCCATTTCCGAGTGAATAATTTGGGATAGGAGGGACTGACAGAAGTCAGTATAAGACGTTCTATATAACTTAGGAATGGGGTGTAGGACGTATTCCAGATTGACGAGTATGCCGTTAAGGAATACGAGACATAAGCAGTATGTTTCAAATCTTTGGCCAAAGTATCGCAAGCTGCTGATTGCGTTGTCCTAATTCACCTAGTCTAAGGGATGAGATGCCGATGAATAATGGTAACAATTATTCAAGATAGGTTCCTTGGACGAGCATTCTGAATCCCAGAATAGGGAAGAGAACTGCAAGAGTGGAGTGTTAAATAAAAACGCCAACTCTTATTACTCATGAATAGATCGGTAGATTACCGAGTCATGGAATGAATAGATCGGAGGTACTCCGAGTCATTACAGCGCCGCATATGGTTTTCTTATAAGAATGGTTATTTGATTTGTGAGTTCTAAATTATGTATTTAGAACCTGGAAGCATTTATCAAAAAAAAAAATGACTTGTTCTAATGTATAAAAATGAGGATGTTACATATCCAATCATATTGTACCACATGTCGCTGCCAAATCTCAAGGGCAAAGCAAAGGAAAATTGAAATTTTTCCTTTTTTCCAAAAAGGTGGGAATGTGTAGAATCTAGCCATGATTTCGTGTGGACCCACATTGGGACACGTGTCAAGCTTGAGGGGTGGAGAAAATGTCAAATTTTAACATTTTTCCAAAATGTTAAAATATCAAAAAGTGATCCCAAGCCCATTTCTAATTACATTATGACACGTGGAGGGCTCAGTTTGAAGGAGAAAGGCAAATCAACGGAAAATGTGCATTTTTCAAAGGCGCTAATTTTGCTTTAGGAAGTGTGGAAATGTGATTTTTGTATCAATTTTCACCAAATTTGTGGTGAATTCATGTCATTTTTACCTTCAAGGATCAATGGAATCAATTTGAAAATTCAATTTACATATCTGAGGTACTTTTGAAATGAATTTTTTTGGGCTCGAGTAAAAACATGAACTATCGAGATCCAAAAGTTACAGAGTCAAATTTTGCAGGGATAAGGATGAAATAATGAAAGGAAGGGTGTCTTCATGCTTTGAAGATGAAAAATGTGCCTCCACAATGGATAATGATGTGAATTTTGCAATGATTCACCTTTTTTGAGGCACCTAGAAACTTTTGGAATGTTTTTCTGTTAGATATCCCTTTCTGCAAGTCATGAGTGAATTTGTAACAAACTAAGATGCCATAGGATATTATTTTCTTGGGAAATAAGGATAAAATGTAATAGAGAGATATATAATGCATGTTTTGAGACATGTAAAAGGTCGGAAATTGAAAATCATGAGAAAATTTTGAGAGAAGCTCATCTTTTGAGAAACCCTCCAAAAAACCTGGTTAATGTCTTCTATGTTAGATCTTCATTCATGTTGAGTTGGTTACAAGTGTATAGCCATCACACAACTCTGAGATTTTTCCTAAAAATTTCCCGATGATGAATCTAACAAGATTTTGAATTAATCTATGTTATTTTGGGAAATATGATGTCTCATTATCATGTTTAAATTTCTGAAAATAGTTTTCCTTGTTCTTATTGCAATCTTGCATTGAAATCTTTAGGAATCACATAGATCTCATCGTTATTGATAGCTTAGAAGCATTTGAAATTTTATTTTTTACAATAGCTTTCATCCGGCATTGAAAATAAGTAGTTTAAAATCACTTCACCTTCATTTGTTGACAAAGATTGTTTGTAAGCCTTTGGGGGTACCGTAGAGAATGATTTGATAATAGATTTTGATGTTTAATTGAGTCCTTTAACTCAAAATTTTGTGTTAAGGTCTCAAAGATTGTGTGAAGAGTGCAAACTGGGCCTCCATTTGTGTATCTCTTCTCGTTGAAGGAACATCCTGACTATTTTGAAGCATTTTATTTGATACTTGTTCAAATGTTGTAGAGGTGGTCAAATATATCGCATAGTCAAGATTACCTTGTCAATATCCCACCAAAAATCATTCTAAACAAAAATCCTACCCCATATTACCTATTTTTGACTCAGTATACCCACATAAGATCAAAATCCATTTACAAAAGTATGCGAGAACAGATCATGATTTCAAAATGTCTTTAGTAACCCTTGCCTTACATTGAAAATATCTCCATAATATGGAAGTGATAACTTGTGAAAGTTAGATTAGGAGTGTCGATCATATTTTCCCAAGGCCTTTTTATACTATTTGCATAAATTAAGGGATATCTTCATCTCCTTCACCATTTGAGGGTTACAAAATAGGTCCTCTTACCTTGGTTGAAAGGCACAACCTAAAACAGTTAGGATAAGATCAAGTCCTAGTTGAGTGTTATCCATCTCTCCACAAATCTGAGTGCCAGTTATATCACATCCTCGGCTACAAAATGACATACATCATGATCTATCTATTTTCAAGCTTCATGCCATATCTCTAATACTTGCTTGATCGAAAAGGAGAAAAATTCAGGTACCAACACTAGTGGCGCCACCTGGGGATATTATTATTTCAATTTGATCCATGTGCATACATATTTGAGATATTTGAATGCATATCAAACCCTAGTAATGTCTCTTGCAAGTTTTGCATGCAAGTACATTGTTGAAGCATCATTTTATAATCAAATTTGTAAGGATTAAGTGAAGATATAAGTTCTTCCTGCAATTTTATCAATTTCTAGCAGTAGTTGCACTTCATTTGCATTTGTGGTTGATTGATTCAAGAAGAGGAAGGTCTGATCTATAAAGTTTGGCAAGATTTTCAGTGCTAATAGGTATTTGATAGAGTATTTTAGTGCATTTGCACAACTAGGGTGAAATTCCTTAGTGGCGACTCCATGCTGATTTGATCTTGATAAATACCAGTGTCTTAGCTTTCTATCATTTATTTTTGTGTTGCTAATCTCTGCAAAACTAGAAGGAAGAAGATCTCTCTTCAGGAGGGACCCAAGTAGAAAGTTATTTCAATAATTCAAAAAAAAAAAAATTAGAGGAAAGAAATTTTTGGAAGGTTGTTGAAGGTCGCATCAAGCAAAGGTATATCCATTGGAGAGAGATAAGCCTTTGGTAGAGGATTATCACTCTTCTTCTAGTGATTCTCGATTCAAGTAATCATCTTATAAACTTGTTTACTTTAACTAGTAAAGCTTCTTCTGTACTGGTGAGTTCATTTTTCAAACTACACTGTGTGTTTCAATTCTAGTAAAACTTTCCAAGAAAATCAACAACTAGAGAATACTAATCTTGTGAACCACATTCTTGAGCCCCAAAGACATCTCAATCCTCATCATTCCGTTTCTCCCCAAGATCACCACCTTAAAATCATATGGCTCACCTCCCCCTAGACCTCCATTTTTTTGTAAACTCCTTTGGTCCTATAAACTTTAGAGGAATGGATGGTTACCCAAATGTTGTCCCACAAGATGTGAGGAATAGGTTGCCAAAATTCCAAGGTAACAATGTTATGACCGGTGATCAATACCTAAAAATTTTTGTTAACGTGATGGAGGATTTTAAATTGAGCATGAAGATGTGTATATTAAATTGTTCATTCATACACTAGAAGAGGATGCAAGGATTGGTATAAGGCTCTGCTGATAATTCAATTGATTCATGGAATGAAATGTAGAATGAATTTAGATTGCAATACGATGAAAAAACTGATCCTAGGTTCCTATTGTTTGAATTTGAAAATATCAAGAAGAACCCCAATGAATCAGTTCATGACTTTAACACAAGGTTTAACAAAACTTTGAGAAGGTTGCCAATTAATTTGAGGCCATGTGATCAGTCATGCTTGATCAAATATGCAAATGCATTTGATAAGAAGGTAGCCTATTACCTAAGAGACAAGAACCCTACCAATTTAAGGCAGGCCTTTACCATGGCACTGTAGATTGAAAATAACATTAAAGAAATTGGGAAACCTCTCAAGAGGGATGGTGTAAAGTTGATAAACCCTGAAAAACCTCAAGAAAACAAGAGTTTAGACTTGGAGGAAGTGGTGAAAACTTTGGTAGGGGTTGTCAAAGAGATTTCCTACAAGTTGGTGAGAGCTGAGAAGGGAATTAGGCAGACTTCACAAGGTCAACAAAAAGAAAAAAACCATGATATATTTACCAATCATCCTAGGGTGATCACAAATATGATGATAAAGGGAAAGGACCCATGTGGTGTATAAATAGAAATCCTAAAGCACGTGAAGGAAGAGTGTTACCCGATCCCATAACTACTAGGGTTGCTATTGTTGAGGAATTTGTTGATATTGATTGGTGTGATAGGTATTTTTTGCCCCATCCTCCATGTGAAGTGGACCAGAAAGATGGTGAAGACAATAATGATGATGGTACTGATGATGATATTTTCATGGTGGGCTTTTCTTCAAGCTCTCAAGAAGGAGCAACATCAACTGAGGTCATAAGTGCAAGGACAACTACAACCTTTTGGGATTGCATCAAGCAAGTACAAGTCTTTCTTCCCCTCATACTCTTGAAGTTGATGTAGTGCAAGATTTTGAAATTCCTAACAATGACTTTAAATACTTAAGATCTTTGATGATCAAGAAGTATTATGGAGGTATCCCTTCGAGGAATATAGACAATTTTCAATGAATGTTGTTGTAGCTCAAGAGAAAGAGTATACTACTAGGAGTAACATTGTTAAGGGAGATATGCCTCATGCCAAACCTAAAACACCCTTGCTTACAAGTATTCCCAAATAAGATCCTAGAAGAAAAACACCTGCCAAAAGCTCTATTGTCCCAAGCAAAAATTACAGTCCTCTTCATGCCCAAGCTGCCAAGCATCCCATGCCATATAATGAATCTACATGACTCCCTTCCACTACTGCCTTACCAAAGAATGTTCCCTATGACAGGGCCCAAATATTGAGCCGAATCAAAGTGAGTGTTCCAATCATTGAGTTTCTTAGGATTCCTGAGCACAAGAAGAGAGCATTTGAGTACTTGGGATTGAAAGAGGAGAAGAGTACCCCAAGTAGAAATGTAAATGTTGTTGAAACTCCTCCTCAGATCATTGCAGACCTTGAAACACCACTAGCAGTAGAGGATCTTGGAGAAACACCTAAGGTATACTTGGGGACATCCTTGGTTGATTCCCAATTGAATGTTGATCCATTATTTACAACTTTGATCATAAAGGATAGACTACTTCACAATTGTATGTTTGATTCCGGTGCATCATGTAATGTCATGCCTCTAGAAGTCATGAATGAGTTAGATATCAAAGTAACAAAGAGCCTATGGAAAGTGTACTGCCATGGACTCAAGATAAGTTCCAGTGGTTGGTTGTGTGAAGGGTTTGGTGGTGCAACTTGCATCTTATCCTGGGAGGAATTTAAAATTGGATGTTATAATTGTTGATTACCCCGCCAAATGGGTTATGTTATTGTCAAGAAAGTGGGCTGAAAGTGTTGGATGGAGTGTCTAGATGGACATGTCTTTTCCACCATTCCCATTGAGGGCATCCTTGTCAAAATCCTATGGAGAAAATAAGATGTTGCATCTAATTGAGGATCCAAACAATGCTTCATATGAGGTGTTGTTTTCTCATGTTGATGTGGATAATTTTATTGGGTTTGTTGATTGTAAGGAGCACAAGATGGATCAGTCAAAGTGCCTTGAACAGGTAGGTTCTTATTTAACCTTATTATTTTATGGAGCTTGCTCCAAATTTGGAAATGGTGCTGGTATAATTCTGATTTCTCCCGGCTTGAAGAGTTTGTTTTTTCCTTCAACCTTAATTTTGAATGTACTAAAAACATTTCTGAGTATGAAGCCTTGTTGTTGGGTTTGAGAATTGCATGGAAAAGTTGTGTCAAGGACATTATTACAAAAGGAGATTTAGAGCTAGTTGTCAAACAAATAAGAAAATTGTATGCTACAAAGAATCAATGGATGAAACAAGATAAAACATGCGGTTGGGATCTAATTGAGATGTTTGATTCCTTCAATATTGTGCATCGTGATATAAGTTTCAATGTTTCTGTTGACAAGTTGGTAGTGTTGGGGTCAAGATTTGGAAATTACACTGTTTCACCTTATTGTGAGTACAATGTTGAAGTGTTAACTAGGCCAGTTGTCCCTGACAACATCAAGCATTGGCAAGTGTTTAATGATGATGCTCAAGTGCAAAGGTTCTTACAAAATCAAGGTGAGTTTGCATATCAAAATATTGATTGGGAACCAATGGTGTGTGTGACTGAAGGAAGAGAGACTTTTTTTGGAAAAGATATCATCCAATTGAAAACTAACACCATTCCTAGAGGTCTTGTTACACTTGAGTCAAATTTTAACAATGTTAATTGCATCATCAATAGAAACATGTCTGCCTCAAGGGATGTGGAAGAGCATAACTTGGGCACTAATGATAAACCAAGAAAATTTTGGTTGGGTAGTAATCTAAACAAAGAAGAAAAACAGTCCTATGTTCAACTATTGAAGAAATATCAGGACTGTCTTGCTTGGTCTTATTTAGAGCTGAAAGCATATAGAGAGGACTTGTTTCAGTGAGATTCCTCTTGAAACAAATGTCAAGCCCTTTAGAAAAAAATTAGAGGTCAATTAATCAACTACTCTCCATGAAAAAGCAAGATGAATTGAAGAAACTAAAGAAGGGAGGGATCATTCAGCCCACAAGGTATTCATCTTGGGTTGCAAACCTTGTGCCAGTCAGAAAGAAAAATAGAGACATCAAACTTTGTGTAGACTTCAGAAATCTAAATAGAGCTTCATTAAAGGACAATTATCCTTTGCCAAACATGGAAAACATGTTGTAATTAGTGACTGGATCTGAATTGTTGTCCACCTTGGATGGTTTCTTTGGCTACAATAAAGTTGTTGTCAAGGATTCAGAAAGATTTAAAACTGCCTTTACCACTCCTTGGGGAACATATGTTTATGTAAGAATGCCTTTTGGTCTCATGAATGTTGGAGCTACCTTCCAAAGAGCAATGGATGTTGATTTTTCTAGTTACATAAATGACTTCATTGCAGTTTATTAGGATGATGTGACTGTGTTTTCAAGGAGCATAAAAGATCACTTGCAACACTTGGAAAGAATGTTGATTAGATGTAGAGAATTTGGAATCTCTTTGAATCCAAAGAAGTGCCATTTTGGGGTGTAAAAGGCCAAGCTGCTTGGTCATATTGTTTCAAAGGCTGGTGTCATGATTGACCCTGAGAGGGTAGAAGCAATCAACAAGGTTCTAATTCCAAGAACAAAGTAGGGCATCTAATCCTTCTTTAGGCATATCAATTTTATTAGAAGGTTTGTGTCAAATTTTTCTGAATTGACTCTTCCTATTACATGCATGTTAAAGAAATACCAAGTTATCAAGTGGGAGGAGGCTGCTATTCAGGCTTTTGAAGGAATCAAAGAAGCACTTAAACATGCACCTGTCTTGGCAGCTCCAATTACAAGAAGCCTTTCCAAATCTTCTCCTTTGCTTCTAAAAATACCATTGCATCTGTTTTGCTGCAAAAGGATGAATATGGGGCTGAGAGGCCTATTTCCTTCTTTAACAAGGCTTTACAAGTTGTTGAGTTAAAGTACACAATCATGGAAAAACAAGCATTTTCCTTGGTGAAAGCAACAAAGGTTTTCAGGCCTTATATCTTAAGTTCAAAATTTGTTGCTTATGTTCCCCACACCATGGTAAAAGACATCTTATCAGAGATGGAGATCTCAAGCAAAAGATGTAGATGGGTGAAAAAACTACAGGAATATGACATGGACATCCAAACCACAAAGTTGGTAAGAGGTTTGGGTCTTGCCAAGCTCATGGCTAAGAGCAACTTGCAGATTATGGAAGTGAATGAAGTAGAGGAAGAAAGGGTAGATGTTCTTAAGAAGTTAGTAAGTTCTGAGTGGTACAAGGATGTAATATTTTATCTCAAACACCTATGTTGCCTTGATCATTTAAATGAAAATAAAAAAAGATCCCTCAAGCTGGATTCTCACAAATACATCATCACTGACTTTGGGCTAGCTTGGAAGAACCACCGAAGGTGTCCTCTTGAAATGTGTAATCAAGATGAAGCTCCCAAAATAATTGTTGATTTTCATGGGGGAGTTTGTGGGGGACACTTTGTTGGAAGGGTTAGAACACACAAATTTTTGAGAGCTATTTATTGGTGGCCAACTCTTTTTAAAGATGCAACCCCTCTTTGGTTATAAAGTGTGAAAGCTACCAAAGCATTTCTCCGAAGAATGAAAGCTTCAGCTCCTTCCTTTGTAGCATGTATCAATTGAATCTCCTTTCAAACAATGGGGAATAGACTTCATTGGTGATATTTTATACCCTTCTACTACTGGACATAAGTGGATTCTTGTAGAAACATATTACTTCACCAAGTGGGTAGAGGTAAACCCCACCAAGAAAGTAACACACCAAGTTGTTATGGACTTCTTGTTGAATCATTTCATATGTAGATTTGGTGTGCCAGTAAAAATTGTTGCTGATAATGCCATGTGCTTCAGAGCTAAACCATTGATGGCAAATGTGCAAGGAGTATGGAACCAATTTGACTTATGCTTCAAACTATAACCCTCAAGGAAATAGACAAGATGAGTCCAACAATAAGAACTTATTGAAGATCATTAGGATAAACTTGGATTTGAATAAGAGAAAATGGGGTGAACAAATGAAATTTGTAGTTTGGGCTGATAGAATTACTACCAAAAGAGATACTGGTAAGAGCCCATTTGAGTTGGTGTATGGAACTCAAGCTCTGCTTACCCTTACATCTGCAATTATCTTCATTTCAGTTTTTTCAACAACTTGAAGATCAAGAGGTCAATCCATATGAAGCAAGGATCAATCAGATTGTTGAGATGGATGAAGAAAGAAGAGCATCACACCAAAGGCATGTCAGATTTAGAGAGAAGTTGAAGAGGTTGTTTAACAAGAAGGTCACTCCTAGGGCCTTCAATGTTGGAGATCTGGTTTTGTTATGGGATAACATAAATGAAGATAAGGGAAAACATGGTAAATTTGATGCATTATGGATGGGCCCTTACTCCATTGATATCAGAATTGGTGAAAATACTTGTTTTCTCAAGGACTTAGATGGGGAATTGATTGAACTCCTATTAATGGCAGGAATCTAAATCATTTCTTGGATTAATCCCCAAATTTGAGATATGTACCACTTTTATAGTGTATAGTCTTCATTTTTTGGCTTTGTTTTTGTTGTTTTTGTCAGTTTGTGATTTTCCTTGTACTTGGTAGCCATTTTTTTCGATTGGGTTTGGTTTTTCTACACCGCTTTCATGAGTCCATTTTCCCAATGGATTATTTTGGCACTTGGTCTAATTTTCTTCTTGTGGCACTCACTAGGAGTGCCCATCCCTAAGCAGGAGCCGATGTTGGTGCCATTTTTGAGCCTACAAGATTTTTCCCTAATTTTCCTTCATTCTGCGTGCTCTAAAGCATTTTTCTCTCAAAACTGGTGGCCTATAACTTTTCCCTCCAGATTGAATGCCTTGAAAATCTCATAAACTTGTTGTTTTGTCCCAATTTGAATGAAATCAGCATGTGTGCCCTATTTTTTCAAAAAATCCACGGGCCTCTTTTTTTTTCCATTTTTCCCAATCATGGATGCTTGAAAATGATCAATTTATGCTTGTTTTCCTTTGAAAATCTATCCCCATGGTCATAAATTTCTTTGAATCACTTTCCATTTGTATTTTGATCAAAAATCCTCCACCCACGAAGAAAAAATCAATTTTGGGCCTCCTTTGCATTTTCTATGTTTTTAATGGTCAGACGGGCGTCATTTACCCATCAAATTCATCTTCAGCATTCTAGGGCATCGCTAAAGAACTTTTGCATCTTTTAACGTTCATACGAGTGTCCTTTAACCATCAAATTTTGGCTCAAACATCTTCTCATACGTGGTCATTTTTGGTTGGACAAGATTTGGCAGGTCTACTCGAAAAACTTAACATTTTTTATGTTTTGGAAAAATTTACAAGTTGCCCCCGTAGCTCCACAGGCCCCAAAGGAGGTACACGTGTCACAAGCAGAGTGAAGGCAGATAGGTGGGTCTTTTTGTGCCTTAAGGAATTTTGGAAAAAATAGTTAAAGTACAAAGAAGATGCTTAGGGCCCACAACGAATCGAGGTGGACACATCTCCTATTTTCATCGAAAAACAAGATGGAAGGTCGAGGTGGACACGTATCATGTTTTCATCAAAAGTGGATGGAGGGCTGGGTAGAGGACTTGGAAATTTTTGATTTTTTTGTGAAGGGGGAAAAAGTTATGAAAAAGGTCGTGGGTCCATCGAGCCACTCAGGAGAGGACACAGTGGCAGGAGCAGGGGTTAGAGGTGGAACTTTGGGCCTTGGGGAAACTTGAGAATTTTTCCCATTTAAAAGTGAGTTAGAGTGGTAATTTGAAGTGTGGCTCCATAATGATTCAAAGGGAGACACGTGGCGGGAAAAATCAAAGGTATGGAGTGTGGAGGAAAATTGAAATTTTTTCTTTTTTGAAAAGAAGCAAAATGTGTAAAAGCTGAACCATGACCCCATCCAATCATATTGTGCCACGTGTCGCTGCAAATCTCAAGGGCAAAGCGGTGGAGGAAAATTGAATTTTTTCCATTTTTCCAAAAAAGGTGGGAATGTGTAGAATCTAGCCACGATTCCGCTAGGACCCACATTGGGACACGTGTCAAGCTCGGAGGGGCGGAGAAAAATGTCAAATTTCAATATTTTCCAAAAATGTTAAAATATCAAAAAGTGATCCCAAGCCCATTTCTAATCACATTATGACATGTGGAGGGCTCAGATTGAAGGGAGAAAGGAAAATCAATGGTAATTGTGCATTTTTCAATTTGGCCACCATTTTTGCTCCAGGAAGTGTGGAAATGTGATTTTTGCATCAATTTTCACCAAATTTTTGGTGAATTCATGTCGTTTTTGCCTTCAAGGATCAATGGAATCAATTTGAAAATTCAATTTGTAGATCTGAGGTACTTTTGAAATGAAATTTTGTTCGGGCTCAAGCAAAAACATGAAATATCATATCCAAAAGTTGCAGAGTCAAATTTTGGAGGGATAAGGATGAAATAATGAAAGGAAGGGGGTATGCATGCTTTGAAGATGAAAAACATGCCTCCAAAATGGATAATGATGTGAATTTTGCAATGATTCACCTTTTTTGAGGCACCTAGAAACTTTTTGAACGTTTTTCTATTAGATGTCCCTTTCTACAAGTCATGAGTGAATTTGTAACAAACTAAGATGCCATAGGATATTCTTTTCTTGGGAAAGAAGGATCAAATGTAATAGAGAGATATATAATGCATGTTTTGAGACATGTAAAAGGTTAGGAAATTGAAAATCACGAGAAAATTTTGAGAGAAGCTCATCTTCTGAGAAACCCTCCAAAAAACTTGGTTAATGTCTTCTGTGTTAGATCTCCATTCATGTTGAATTGGTTGCAAGTTTATAGCCATCACACAACTCGAGATTTTCCCGAAAATTTCCCTTGCATGAATCTAACCAACTTTTGAATTAATCTATGTTATTTTGGGCAATATGATGTTTGTTATCATGTTTAAATGTCTCAGTAAATATTTTTCCTTGTTCTTGTTGCAATCTTGCATTGAAATCTTTAGGAATCACATGATCTCATCCTTATTGATATCTTAGTTGCATTTGCAATTTTATTTGTTAGAAGAGCTTTCATCTGGCATTGAAAATAAGTAGTTTAAAATCACTTCACCTTCATTTGTTGACAAAGATTTCTTGTAATCCTTTGGGGGTACCTTAGGCATGATTTGATTAGAGGTTTTGATGTTTAATTGAGTCCTTTAACTCAATATTTTGTGTTGAGGTCTCAAATATTATGTGAAGAGTGTAAACCTAAGCCTCCATTTGTGTATCTCTTCTGGTTGAAGGAATATCATGACTGTTTTGAAGCATTTTATTTGATAGTTGTTCAAATGTTGTAGAGGTTGTCAAAGATCTGGTATAGTCAAGATTTCCTTGTCAATATCCCACAAAAATCAATCTAAACAAAAAAATCCTACCCCATACTACCCCTGTTTTGACTCGTATACCCACAGAATATCAAAATCCATTTGCTAAAGTATGCAGAATAGATCAAGATTTCAAAATTTCTTTAGTAACCCTTGCCTTGCATTGAAAATATCTCCATAATATGGAAGTGACAACTTGTGAAAGTCAGATTTGGAGTGTTGATCATATTTTCCCAAGGCCTTTTCATACTATTTACACAAATTGAGGGATATCTTCATCTCCTTCACCATTTGAGGGTTACAAAATAGGTTCTCTTACCTTGGTTGAAAGGCACAACCTAAAACAATTAGGACAAGATCAAGTCCTATTTGAGTGCTATCCATCTCTCCACAAATCTGAGTGCCAGTTAGATCACATCCCCAACTACAAAATGAAATACATCATGATCTATCTATCTTCAAGCTTCATGCCATATCTCGATGCTACTCAGAATGAAAAGGAGAACAAATTTTGTTACAAATAGAGCCTACCTCCAAGAGCTCTCCAAAACAAGATTTCCAACTTTCTTCCTCAAGAAATCCTCTATTTCCAAAATCCTCAAGAACCAAGCCAATGCTCAAAAAAATTTGAACCAAAAGGTCCCTTCTCTCCTCCATGAGGGATAATTTGAAGAGAAGCCAATAAATTTCCTCACCAATGAGGGTGTGACATGTGTCACTCCTCTCTTTCCTCCAAGTCAAAGATTTCAAAATAAAAAGAAGAAAAGATAAACTCACTTTTAACACTTCATTCCCAAAATACCCAAAATGAAAATAAAACAAGATTGTGTAACTTTCTACAAAACACACATACCAATCCATCTTACATGGATGGTGACCAAAGAGAGGCAAAATGGGAGGAAAATCCCTTTATGCCTTGAAATTAAGCCCCCTACCTATTAGGTAGGGTCCAAGGGCTTATTTTCATGCTAAGTGAA
This sequence comes from Taxus wallichiana var. yunnanensis, assembly GCA_018340775.1. Taxonomy (NCBI): domain Eukaryota; kingdom Viridiplantae; phylum Streptophyta; class Pinopsida; order Cupressales; family Taxaceae; genus Taxus; species Taxus wallichiana. The sequence continues at coordinate 5,610,358 of CM031238.1, forward strand.
CTCCCAAACTAAAAAGGGGTCACTTAAAATGCCATAAATAACCCAATTTCGGGTTTGGCACTTATGGGCACAAGTGTAGAGGATGTGGGGCCCACCCAAGGGTTCACATGTGACCCTAATCCCCTCTAATTAATACAAAATAAACCAAACCCAAAACTTAATGCAAGTGGGGACCATTAAGCCCCCAAACCTAATTTATTTAACAACAATAAAACATTCTAAACAAAATAAAATTTTACATGACATATTACATCACATATGAGGGTCACTCATGGTGCCCAAAATAAAATCAAACTATATGGCCTCAAAAAATTAACACGTTAGGACTTAGCCCCATGGGCTACTTGTGCACAATTTGTGTAGCTGCCCTAAAACCCACGTTCTCCTGTGACCTATCACCTGCACACTCATTGCACACATTAAACGCACATGTCCAATACAAGAGTAAACTAACTACTCAATAAGCAAATCAGTTCAAACATGTAAATTAAGGATATCACAACATCAACGTGGAATGCAACAATCTCACACAATTCGTCATACGTTAGGTATTGCAATCCATAAAAATTCCATCATGTGTCCTCATTAGCAAATCAAATACTTTATAAAATCAAGATATGTGACTAAACTAGGTATCCAACATATATATAAATTTGGTCTAGATAACATCGCAATATGTCAATATCCACAACATCTAATGAAATATGTCATAATGTTAATCAAGGATAAATTGGCGCTACGCGCTTGAATCACCATACATGTCCAAAATATGTCAAGATCCTTGTCAAATCATAACTATTGGTTAAGAAGTCAACAAATAACTGAGGCTAGAAAATGTGGGCACTACAATTAATAATAAGAAAGATAACCACTCTATGAATAGAATAAAAATGGAAATGATTAATGATAAAAAAACTTACCAATGTTACAGTCTAATGGCTAGGTGATGGTGATGATCAATTGATAGAATGGAGCTTGGTGTTGTGGTGATGCTTCCTGGAATGTTACCGTGAGTGCCAATGCTTCTGGATCTATCCTAGTGTTGGCTATGGATTCCTAGGTGTGTGAAAAGACTCTAGTTCTTCTTGCATGCAGCTCTCTTCTCATCCTCTTTCTCTCAGAATGTGCCAACCCAAAAACAAGGTTTTTAGGTGAATAAATGGTAACCGATGGTTATGGTTGGTCGATCGTGTCGGTTTAGGGTGACCAGCATTGGTTTAGGTAGGATTCCCTAGGTTTATAAAAATGTGAAGATATTTCTAATTTCTTGGACCTAGTAAGTTTGTTCTCCCAGTTAGAACGGAAACATCCCTTCCAATGGGCGGGAATGTGGTTAGATATATTTTATGGATTGATTTTAGGATTAGACGAAATCTTAGCTCATTAAGGAAAGTAAGACTTAGTTATTGTTAGTTATGGAAACATGCCAAGAATAGGTCTAGGGTGAGGTGGTTGGATGAGGTGTCTAGGTGAGGTGGTGGGGTAGAAATTAAGATAATTAGATAATAAATATTGTGAGGATATATATTAATTTAATTAAATCAATTAAATTAATAGTGGTGTGGGGTGGAAGGGGCCATGGTTAGGTGAGTATGTTTGAGTTGGTTATTTGATGAGGGACCAAGGGGAGTGTGACCCAATTTTGGTGTCTACATTTTGCCCCTTTTGTTATGTGGCTTGTATTAGTAAGTGATGTTGACAAAAATAAGATGTGGGTGCCCCATGTGTGGGTGAAGGTGATCCCCCTCAAACTAGGAACTGATGAGGTAGAAGATCAAATCGGTGAGTGGTTTGATAAAGGTGGATGTGATGAAGAGGAAGGTGGACAATGGGGGTAATGGGGTAAAGGTCCAACATGGTTAATCAAGGTAATAGGCCAAGGTCAAAGGTAGTGACATTCAAATGCAGAGATACACATATAAACTACGACATGGTACCAAGTTGAAGACCATGCAAACTCTAAATCATTTAAGGTCGATAGGTTTATCCAAACAAGGTTGAGGTGATTTTGGTATCCAAGGTATAGGATATGGTGTGGAAGCACATTGTAGGTCAGGTGCAAGAATGTTTAGGTATGTTCTAGTACACCAAAGGTTGGGTCAGGATAAATGACACGACAATAGGAAAGATAAGGTCATTAGGTCAAATAACACGGGTAACAATGTCGCAAGGTATAGTGAGCACATGAGTTCATAGGTCACTAACAATGTTCTCAGGTTCAAGTAGCTAGGTCACAACATGGGTAGGGACGAGGTATGGGTAAAATAACAAGTTCCTAAATGTAATGAAGGATAGGTATAGGTAAGGTAGGTGTGGAGGTTGGTTGCAATAAGGGTGGGTAAGGTCAAACAATGGTTGGGTTGGTTAAGTGTTGGTCGGAAATGGGGAAAGGGTATGGACAAGAGTATGCCAGTACGATGCTTTGGTCATACGTAACCATTGACAGATCCTAGGTAAGCAGATCATGGTTTATTAGGGTAGATGACCGATGTCGGTTATGGTACAACCAACATAGTTTGCTTTAGGACACATGACCGATGTCAATTTAGGTATAACCGATGTCGATCAGGTCAATGTGGGTATATAAAAAGAAAAAAATCATATAATATAGATTCATTTGTATGTTTTGGATTTTGGGAAAATAATGAGAGCACGAGACTTGTGTGGTTTTAGTGAGAGGAAAGTACGTGGGACTGTATCAAGGTGGGGTGGAGAGATCCGGCTGGGGAGAGGAGTCAGGTGGACGGGCCCATGAGATCGAGCAGAGTGAGGTGATTAGTAGAGAGGTTGGAGGTTGATTTGGACATGGCGAAAAGGTAGGAGAGGGTTTGGGTGGACCACCAACACAATGGCCAGATGTGCCACCATGGAGGCGATATCGAGATGAGGTAAGATCTGATCCATTCATTGTTTTTTGATATAAGAAGAAGGGAATGGGTAGGTTAGTTTGGGTAGGGTAGAGAATTTGAAATGTGTGGTTAAAATTTGAGGAACGATGGGGTGGGAAAGGTCATAGGTAGAGGAAATAGGGTTGGGGAGGGATTTGGGGTAGGTTTGGGTAGGTGTGTAGGGGAAATGGGAAAGAAATGGGGGGAAGAAAATTGGGGTTTTAGGCTTTGGGCACGGGAACAAAGGATGATTCCAATTAATGTATGGCGATGTCGGTCTTAATATTCGACATCGATCGGTAATGAGGAACCGATGCCGGTTTAGCATGGACCGGTGTCGATCAGTGAATTTAGGGTGTAGGTTTGTTAGGGTTTGAGGTTTAGGGTTTAGGTAGGGGTTTATGGTTTAGGTTTAGGTAGGGGGTTTAAGTAGGAAGCGTTTTAGGTTCAAGGTGGGGTTATGTTAGGGTTTGGAGTTTCGGGTTTGGGGTGGAGGGAAATATTGGTTAAAGGCAAGTTGAATAATGTTTGTGTTTTGTTGAATGCAGGCTAGAGAGTAGCTATGGATGAGAGACTGAGTACCGCCCTTATTCGTGGAGTTATGTTATTTATTAATTACTTTATAATTAATAAATCCACGTCATACCTGCCACCTCATTTTGCCACCTCATCATGACCTAGCCCTAACCCTAAACTAACCTAATTAAGACCTAAAACTTGGTTTACATCCACACCCATGACTAATGCCTCCTTACTCGCACCCAAAACCGACCTTGTAGCTACTTGACCAAGCCCGCAACTAATCCCTCGGGAGAAAAGCAGGGAAAGTTGGCTATTTTACTAAAAATAGCCCACTTTTTCCTAACCGATACCGGTTCCTACTCGACTGCCGTCGGTTACGTAACCACCATCGGTTCCCTGTAAATGACCTTCCCTAATCAGAAACAAAGGTCGAAGGATTTTGGATCAATCAGGATCATCAGAAGCGATCAAGAGAATCCGGATCTTTACTTGGCTGAGCAGAGACAAGTGAAGAAACAAGAAGAGTTTGCGGCAAAAGGAGATCAAGCCCAAGGCCCTTTGAGCGGCCCGAGCCACCTGTGACACTCATCGATCATTGGGAGGAGACATCTCATCTTAAGGGTATCGAGGCCATACTACTTGAGTTACGCCTTTGTCATCACGGTTCTTGGACTGCATCCTCGTCGATAACTGATAAGTTGCATCTTGTGTGTTCTCATTTTAATATTTCTTAGACTTTTTAATCACAGTGATCATCATAAATCTATTCCTAGATCTACTACCCATGACACATTTTACCTAACTATCATCCACTTACCTCTCATCACCCCATTACCTAATCCCGTTCATATACCAGCCTTACAAACAACACAACCACCTTCTGACCCCCTTTACAAACATAGCCCCTACCGATATCGGTTAGCGAAACCGGTATCGGTTATCCTGACTTCTGACCAAAAACCAGCCTTTCCCCTACTTGTTTCATGAGAGGTAATTAAACTGTTATTTTACAATCTTACGTGTTAATTCATATTAGCGAGAGGCTGACCACCTTGAAAGGAAGTTTTATATTTCACAGGCCCAGGCGGTTCCCTCATTTATTGTCTAATCAAAATCTTGTGGTCTTGTGTTCTTATTTGCGGTAGTCCTTCCAAGACAAAAAGGGTTCTTCATGATCGACTGATCTCTCTCTCCGGTGTACGCGCACACCATCTCGACATTCAACAGGTATTCCTCCTAGCCCTAACCCTTATCTGTTTCTAAAAGGAATGAAAGGATAGAAGCAACTCTATTCCCAAAAGCTGAAACATTCCGAGCGAAACATTTTGGCACGCCCGGTGGGACCCATTTGGGTTTCTTTCTTTCTTGCTTGCTTTCATATAGGGAGCATACTTGTTGTTTTCTTCTTTACAAGATATTCACAAGGTATTTTGTTATTTTGGTAAAAGAACTTGCTTTGCTTTTACATCTTGCATTAGTGAAAGTCGTCTCTTTTGCTTCATCGAATATCATTTTCGATTTGGGTTTAAAACACGTGCATCACATTCTGCTTTGTTGTTTTCAATTCTAGTGAACATAGATTAAGTAACAGTCATACACGTGGGGTGATATCCATGGTATTGACAAGAAATTGATCTTACTTTCATTTGCACACACATACTTAGAATCACTTCACAATTAACTCAACAGCTCAAACATCCCCCTTTTCCACGGTATTCCTCCACTTGATTGAGGTAACCTTATGAGCCAAAACAAACTTGACATTTCCCCTAAGTCTTTTGTTTAGGATTCTGACATCATTCTACGTCTAAAGGCATAAGCCCACGATAATTAAAATTAACCCTAGGGTTAGTCTCTGGATTTGCGTGTGCATCTTGCTTGTTTTCAGTTCTATTTTCTCTGTTATATACTACTGTCTTACATGATTACCTCAAAACTATTTGATAAGTGTACTAAACATTGTTAAAAATCAAATCAGCAGCTTCTTATATTTTCTTATACCAGTCTTATTACACCGACATCGGTTAACTGACCGACGTCGGCTATAGTCTAACCGACATCGGTTATTAGACCGATATCGATTCTTGTCTTTTTTCTGATTCTGACAAACCAGGAACCTACCAATTTCACCATTCTAAGGCTGTTTACTTTCTAATAGATTGAAGCCCTGCTAGTGTATTCTTGTCCATGGTTGTTATTATCACTCGAAGCAAGCCACCGCCATGGTTTCACATGCTTGCTCTGTGCCTTTGCCTGAATCACCCCCTTCACATTCTATAGGGAACCCTACGGACACCAGTGAGATCCCCAAAATTCCTGTAGGAGATAAGGAATTTGCCAAATTTCTGGATGCTAACCTAGCTTTTGTACAATACTATTTGTCTCATGCCCTGACCACCGTGCGCCCGATGATCACTCCTTGTTGGCATGCCCATTAGTATAGCTGCTCATTTAGCTCCCACTCCGCCTGATAACACCGCATTGCTTCCTGCATCTCTAGCCCCGTCTCCCAATCCGATGGCTTCAGAGGTTCATACGACACAGATTGGCTTTCCTTTGGTTAATCTTGGACCCCACATATCCTTACCGCCGATGGCTCCTACCTCATCTCTCTTGCAGACTGCTCCGTTCATGACTTGCTCTCTGCCACCTATCCACACTAGTTTTCCTTCTCAAGCTCCGCCTACCTTTTCATTCCCATACACGTATCCAGTGACCTCAACATCTTATATGGGACATCCCTATTCGGTCGCCTCGACATATTCATCCTCCATACCTTATCAACACTTAACCCCACCATTGTCTAGCGGAGGCCCTTGGCCCAATTTGCCCCCGTTTACCACAACCGCACCATCATCTCAACCAACCACGGATTTCATCAAACAAATGATGGACAAAATGCAAAATCTGGAGGCTTCTGTTTCGGGAAGTCGTAGCGCCTTGACATACGAGCAAGTTTGTCGGGAGCCTATTCACCCTTCTGTCCCCCTTCATTCATATCCTCCTCAATGGGAATTGCCGAAATTTACTCGTTTTAATAGTAAAGAGGATCCTCAACAACACTTGCGATCATTTAGACATGCTTGTTATTTGATTGCTCATGATGATGCCTTCTTACTCTCCTTTTTCCCATGTCCTTATCAGGACCCGCCTTGGAGTGGTACAGTGCTTTAACCCAACACTCAATCTTCTCTTTTAACCAACTAGCCCAATCTTTCTTGGATCATTTCTCCATTAACATTGCCAAGAAAGTATCTATCACCGACCTTTATGCCATCCGACAATTCGAAGATGAATCTATCGCAGATTTCGTTGGACGATGGCGCGGCCTTATCAACCAACTTACATATGCCTTGCCTCAGGCTGAACTTATCAAACTTTTTACGCGGGCATGTGCTAAGCACATTTCTCCTACTCTTCAAATTCAAACTTTCCGCACATTTGACGAGGCCTTTACCATGGCTCGGAAGCTAGAAATTCGGGCCTTAGAAGAAGAGAAATTGCGGTTGCGCAACAAAAACCCCAATTTCCGAACTCCAGATTCTACCAATAAACCAAACACCACCACTCCTCACGCATCCACTTCTTCTAAATCAAAAGGAGCTGTCCACGCGGTGATGGTCAAATCTCAAGCACCGTCTAATACTCCACCAAAAACCACCTATAAGTACAAAGCCGAGCCCATCAATTACACTCCCTTGGGAGAAACTTATGGTGTCATCTTGGAAAAATTGCTCAAAGCCGGAGCTATCACCTTGCCTCCTGTTAAACCTCACTCCGGGTTTGACTCCACTCGCGCTATACCTTCCTGGTACAAAGAAAATGACTTCTGTAACTTTCACCGCGTGAAAGGACATAGTCATGAAAACTGCAAGATGTTGAAAAACATAGTGCAGGAAATGGTTGACGCAGGGGATATAACCCTCGATAATCCTAATGCCCACTTGACCAAAAATTTGAAAATCTTCAACAAACCATTCCCGAATCACTCTTCTAACAGTAACGTAAACCAGGATATCTTAGCCGAGGAAAGTGTTCATGAGATCCATGCAGTCTTCGACTCCCAGCCAAAAACCTCCATCGAGAAAATTTTGAATCAAGCGTCTTCACTGACACAGAGGCCTGAACCTCCTTCACCACCATCAAGCCAAAGCGAAATCATTCCTTTACCCATAAAGGAGTTAACTGCCCAGACTTCTCTTCTCATAGATGAGTCTTCTTACACCACATCCCTACAAGACTGCGAGCAGATGCTATCTAACTTATCTATTTCCCAAACGTCTCCTTCTACCACTCTTGCTGCACAAGAGGAGGGCTCGCCACTCCTTTTGTCATCCTTAGACGAGAAACCCCTTGCACCGACATCACCAAATTCTTTAACCATGACGGATCCTCTTAAACATGCCCTCCTACCTATTAGTTCTTCATCGCCTAAATCTTTTCAGCGACCGGTTGACCTCTTAACACCTATTGATACAGTGCCTCATCTACCCCCTGTATCACACCCACGGTGGACCGGAATCACAACCCACCTTTCTTCCATACAAAAATTCCCATTCACACCTGAAGATTGTCATTCTCCAGAAGATAGACGAGTCCTATGGGAACGTTTGAGTATCCCCTATTCTACTCAAATGCAGATGACCGATCCAGACACCTCTACCATATACCCGAAGTGTTTACAGAAACTCAAAATGCCTATGTCCTCATCATCACCCCCATCTCTACCAAGTATCTCATCCACCTCTGTCAGCTTAACCAAATCTTCCCCTACACTTGGGACCTCACCAATACCCAGTCTAACACACCCGCCTAAGCGACTAGATTTATCCAAAAATAAAGCCGCCCCTCCACTTAGGAGACAAACTCAATCCGTGCCTCTATCACAATCAAAACCATCATCGTCACACCTACCTTCCATATTGGGACCTCATCCCTCCACCTTGCATCAATATATCATACCTCCTGCGTTTTCTTTAAAACTGACCTACGCCTTCTCCACCCATACAGAGATCTAAGGGTATATCAACACTATCACCCCACGTATCCTGTCCACCCATCAATCCTAAACAAATTTCATCATCAAAGGACTTGTTTTCCGTCACTCCTCTTTTGTCACCATTGTTTCCGGATACCACATTATCTGGAGCCTCATCATCTAACCAGCTAAACGTAGCTCCTGCGCCAAAGAAACCACGTTTAGTTAAAACCACGTATCAACACCCCTTGGCTAAACCACCACCCGTATGAACCAATCATGCCAAAACATTACCGAAGTCTGCTCAATCAATACCCTCATCCTCCTCCGATTTTGACCCACTCAAAGGATCTTACGCCAAAATCCTTGCTATGTTGGTGGAGAATGCGACCATTTCCCTACCCCCACTTAGACCTTATGACCCGTCTAAACCTCGACCTATAGGTTATGATGAGTCTAAAATCTGCGCTTACCACCGCACACCAGGACATGATGTGGAGGGATGCAAAGCTTTAAAAGCCATCCTTCGTCAGTCACCTCTCTCAGATAGAAAGGTTAAGAAAGACAACTTACGAAGGGAGAGACCTTTAGCTTCATTCCCTCTCTATACCACCTATCCCCCCTCACAGGTGTCTATCATTATTACTGACCCCACCTCTCGAAGACCATGATTTATCCCGACCATCTTCCTCATCTCATGTCCACGAAATTAATATGATTAGTGTTGCTACTCGAGCGCAGAAAAACAACGAGAAAGCGAAAGAAAGCGCACCTGCGTCCTCTCTTTCTCCGTCCACCATCCCGATTGCACCACCACCCAAAGTGGTTATTCGTGGACCCGCTTACCCCGTCTCTAATGGAATTGCCCATCGAGCCATGATCAAACAGCTTCACCAATCACCCGTAAAAATGACACTATATGATCTCATTCAGACTTCTGAATCTCATCGACAAGCTCTCGTTGAAATTCTTCAAGGGATTGAGGTCTTACCTAATGAAACCCTGCCTGTTACCTCCATTCTAACACCCAATCACGTTGCTTCCCTCACTAGACAACCTACCGCCTCAACCACCCCTTCTGTCTGCTCTCACACAACAAGCTCTTCTTTGTCGGTTTCTCAGAAGATGAAATTGTTGACTTTGGTACGAGAAGATCCGATCTGCTCTTTTCATCTCGACTTACGTCAGGACATCCGGGTGCGTCGTGTGATGATCGGCGGGAGCTTAGTCTAAACATCATTTCTTGAAAAGCCTTCCAACAAATGAATATCCCTTCTAGCTACATGTGTGCCAACCCCATCATGTTGCGGTCATTCAATGATGCTATTACCTCTACCTTAGGCACCGTGATCCTTAACATTCGTGTAGGACCACGTACTTTACCTGAGCTCTTCTATGTCCTTGAGGGAGAATTCTAATATAACATGTTATTAGGCCGCCCCTGGATCCGGGCTATGGGATGCGTTCCCTCCACCTTACATAGATGTATAAAATTTGAGTACGAGGGGAAGTCCTACACCGTAAAAGCTGATCCTCCCCCCTTCAAAACCTGCAATATGTTATATCGCCCTAATGATGTGCTTGTACCAATCAAGACACCCATTCATCCAACCCAACCATCCACATCAACCACACCTACGCCTTCAACCAATGAAACCACCGTTGCAAATACCACTTCCCTCCCCGCGGACGACATCCCAACCTCAGATCCCTTAGTGGATGTTTTTCAACGCCTTACGCTGGGGGAGTATCACCTATATAACATTAGTTCTTTCCCTACCCCACAGGAGTACGGACAAGTACATGCACATCCTACCTATGACCGTCGTGTGGGGGAAGTAATCCCCTACGGACCACCTCATTGCCGCACCAACCTAACATATGGGGGTGTTGACGCATCTTCCGTTACCCCTGAACCTCCTCTTGGTGTGGTTCCTTTCAAATCTGATTTTCAATACTTGACAAATCATCGTTTCGCCCTCACCTTCTTGACTCGCTGTGCTTGGAAAGGCTTTGGTTTTGGTCTTTATGAACAAGGCCGACATACAATCATTCCCGTAACTACACGCAAGCACAATGATCGTAGTGGTCTCGGATTTCTGGGAACACTTACACCGAAGGAACCTCGTGTCAGTTGCCTTCTGGAAGAGGACGATGTCACCCCTACCGAACCATCATCACCCATTTTACCTTCGTCACCCACAGAGTCGATAGATCCTGAATCTATCCCTCCTAACTTTTTTTTTTCATAAATGCTATCTTTCTAGGTCCTCTCACTTATCAACGCGATAATGAGGACCCCTCTTCTATTCCCCTTCTATATCCAGACATGATTGAAGAGGACTCACCTTCAATTAACGTTGTTGAGTGCCAGGATGATGACTCCATCCTCACTTACCTTGGTGCGGATGACTCTTATATTCAACGCCTTACCATCGAAACTCAAACCATCTTTGAGCAGTCTACTATAGAAATCAACATCCACACAGCAGAAGATCCTCACATCGTGAAGATCGGACAATCCCTTAATGCATCAGAACAAGTCACCTTTACTACCTTTCTCCGTGCTCGCAACCAAGCTTTCGCTTGGTCCTACGCTGACATGCCAGGAATTGATCCTGACATTGCTGTCCATAACATTACACTAAAACCCGATTCCAAACCAATTAAACAGAAACTGAGAAAAATGCATCCACGCATCGCCCTCTTGGTCAAAGAAGAGCTTCAACGACTCCTTTTTGTTTCCTTCATCCTGCCTATTGACTATCCTCAATGGATTTCTAACATCGTACCTGTCACTAAAGCGACGGGGGACTTCGGATATGCACGGATTTCGGGATCTTAACCTCGCTTGCCCTAAAGATGACTTCCCCCTACCTAGTATTGACCAACTTGTTGATCTCACTGCAGGCCATGAGATGCTCTCTCTCATGGATGGCTTTTCAGGATATAACCAAATTTTGGTTGCCCCTGCCGATCAACATAAAACTACCTTCATAACTCCTTGGGGAACCTTCTGTTATCGTGTAATGCCATTTGGCCTTAAGAATGCTGGTGCAACCTATCAGCGGGCTATGACCTACATTTTTCATGACATTATGCACACTATCCTTGAAGATTACGTCGATGATCTTCTTGGCAAATCTAAACATCGTAGTGAACATCTCGATGTTTTAACCATTATTTTTGATCACTTTTTGATATTACTATCCGTCTTGACCAAAGAAATGTGTCTTTGGTGTCCTTTCGGGAAAACTTCTTGGTTTTATCGTCTCTTTGCGTGGTATTGAGGTCGACCCCTCTAAAGTCAAAGCTATCCTAGAAATGCCCCCACCTACTAATCTCAAACAATTGCGTAGTTTACAAGGTAAGCTACAATCTATCCGACGTTTCATCTCCCAACTCTCGGATCGATGTCAACCTTTCCATCACCTCCTTAAAAAAGACATTGACTTTCGATGGAGCGACGAATGCCACCAAGCCTTTGAGGCTCTCAAAGCTTATCTCTTGCAGCCACCCGTGCTTATCCCACCTCAGGACAACCATCCTTTCTACCTTTACCTCTCCTGCCACTGACCACGCCGTGGGGGCCATGCTTGCACATCGTGACTCCGAGAACCGCGAACAAGCCGTTTATTATATAAGTCGTACTTTGGTGGACTATGAGACCAGATATACACATGTAGAAAAGTTGTGCCTAGCCTTATCCTTCGTGGCCACCAAGCTCCGACACTACCTCCTGAATCACAAAACTTTCGTCATCACCAACACGGACCCCATCCATTATATGTATGCCAAACCTCATCTAAACCAACGCATCGCCCGATGGCTTATGCTCCTTGCTGACCTCGATCTTGAATTTATACACCAGAAATCAATCAAAGGACAAACCATTGCCGACCAACTCGCGGAAGCCCCTGTACCGGGGCGATTTACCAATTTTAATTTCCCCGACGAACTCATCGCCACTCTTTCCCTCAGGGAGGAGTCGTATCTAATGACCCTCTTCTTCGATGGATCCAAATGCCAGCGGCGGAGGAGCTGGTGTTGTTCTTATTCCTCTCGACGCTGAGCCTATGCCTCTTTCATTCCGACTCGACTTCCCCTGCACTAATAATACTGCGGAATACGAGGCCCTTGTTCTGGGTCTCCAGGTTGCGTTGCACTTAGGTGTCAAATCTATCAATATTTTCGGCGACTCTCAATTGGTAGTCAATCAAGTTATGGGCATCTACCAATGCAAAAATGAGGAGCTTCAAAAGTACAAACATTATGTGGATTCACTTCTAGCCTTATTTACTCACTATTCTATCCAAACCATTCCCGCTCCACTAACAAATTTGCGGATACTATGGCTTGCTTAGCCTCGCAAATTCCAGCTTCATCAACTGACTCTGACATTTTCATCTTGGTCCAACAAATCTTTGCCCCATCTTACTCAGCCCCGGTTGTTTGTATGATTAATAATGTGTCTGCTACTCCGCGGGATACCTGGTATCACCAATTTCACGACTACCTTACAACCTCTGTTCTCCCATCTGACCTTACTAGTACTGGCAAACGTGCTTTTCTTAAACGTGTTTCTCGTTATGTCGTTATGGGGGGACTCCTTTATAAACGTGGTTTTGATGGCATCCTCCTTCGATGTCTCACAGGCGCGGAGGTCACCTATACCATCCAACAGGTCCATGACGGTCTTTGTGGTGGACATTTTAGCGGCCTTGCCGTGGCCAAACGAATCCTTCGCCTTGGTTATTATTGGCCTACTCTCAATAACGATTGCTACGAATATGTTAAGCGTTGTGTTATGTGTCAACAACATGCCAACCTTCAACATACTCCTAGCCACCCATTACTGGTCGCCGAGATCTTTGGCCTTTCTCACAATGGGGTTTAGACCTTATTGGTGAAATTCACCCACCCTCTTCGCAACGTCACCGTTGGATAATCACGGCAACCGAATATTACACGAAATGGGTGGAGGCTATTCCACTCATTTCAACTAAAAAAGAAAAAATTGTAGAGTTCATTAATCATCACATTATCTGTCGTTTTGGTGTTCCTCATCGCCTGATAACGGATAATGGAAAATCTTTCAAAAATAAGTTGTTGCAAGACCTTTGTGACAACTTTGGTATCAAACTTAGCTTCTCATCACCCTACTATCCACAAGCGAATGGACAAGCCGAATCTTCTAACAAAACCCTAACCAAAATCCTTATGAAAGTTGTCAATGAGTCGGAAGAAATTGGCATGATCACATCCCCTTCGCCCTCTGGGCTTATCGTACTAGCATTCGTACCTCCACTAATGCCACACCTTTTTCTTTGGTATATGGTACCGAGGCTGTCTTACCTCTCGAAATACAAATACCCTCCCTCAGAATATCTCTTCAAGATATTCTTACCAACGATGATTTCCGCCAGAGCGGTTAGCCCAATGGAGCTTCTTGTGGCGTCGTCTTACGACTCTTGATCACCTTCAAATCTATCAAAAACGCATCAAGCGTGCTTATGATAAGTGACTTCATGAGCGTACCTTTAAGGTTGGTGATCTTGTCCTCAAAGAGAATCAACATGTAACCAAACTAGAAAAGAGCAAACGTGGAAAATTTGCTCCCAATTGGATTGGACCTTACATAATCACTCACACTTATGGATCAGGCACTTATCGTTTAGCTTCGCTTAATGGTAAACCTGAGCCTGAACCCCTTAATGCCTTGCATCTTCGACCATTCTACTGTTGAATTTAGTGTTATATCACTTCTTATCTACCTAACGCTCATCCCTTGAGCTCATTTACCGCTACATACACTTTGTTTCCTACACCTCAAAATAAAATCAAGCTCACATAGTTTGATTCTCACCTCCCCTTAACGATGCCTTCCCTTTTTAGTCTAGTCCATGACTTCAAAGTATTAAAATAGCACATTCTTATGGGATTTTCTTGAGTCAAACTTCTTACCAAACTAGATGCTTCACGCCAAAAGGACATCTAGCTATCTAAATTACATATAGACTGCTCCCTCGAAGGACAGCTATATGCCAAACTATTCTTGCTTTATTATATATATATTGCTCCCCAAAGGACAGCTATACACTAAAATCACAAGCTGTTACTATAAATAGACTGCTCCCTTGAAGGACAGCTATACACAGTCAGCCTTTAGCCGAAGCTTCTCGCATTGATCAGCTTCGTGAAGACCTCAAGAATAATACAATCAATATCCCTTGTAGACTTCCCGCATCGATCAGTCTATATTCAGTAAAATAAAAGCCTCATTCAAAAGTACTTTTGAGTCATGGACTTGTCTATTTAGGTTAGGTTCTCTTTCGTCAGAACACTCACTTTGTAATAAGTTCTCCATACCACAGCTATACCATCCACCTCACCTCATCATTTGTTTAAACTCAAGGGACGTGACGTACAATCGATATATTGTGATCATACAACTCTTTTCACCTATTGACTTCTCGTCTATGCACGGTACCTAGGGGATTCCAGCTCATCCTGCATTAATATGTGGTTTGTTTAGCTCTTTTCAACTATGGCGTAACTCTTTCCTCTTTGCTTAACATCTAGGATTATGTGTTGACCTTAATCAGGACATGGTTCCCTACCACTCGGGTAGGCTAACTTTCACTTCCCTTATACCTTTTACAACATCACCAATTCATTACCAACACCAACAACCTTACCTTACCAATATTAATATCAATATTTTTACCAACCAACCAATTGCCTAACCATACCTAAATTGCCTAAATTCACCTCTCCCTGGTCCTAAGGGAGAACTACATCGGTCTGAGGCCCCTCCTTGCTTTGTGCAATGGGCTATGTAGGCAGCACTTCGGAGACATGGGGTCTCCCAAGGTTAGCTCGACCATCTCCTACCATAACCTATCATGTGTGGTAAATATAAATATTTTTGTGTATTTCTATTTAATCACATTCCTCTTTATCAAAACAAATAAATCAAAACACAAACATTCTTATTATTTTCATAACTCAAATCAACATACATATTCAGTTTTATTTAGATGTTAAACAAATACATCTTCTCTATCATCGACACGCAGGTCGGCATCCTTATTTATTCTTATACCTAGATAACATTTATTTAGACCCTCACGCCTCATCCCGAACCAGGTGATGATCGTGATCGTCGACGCCTCTCGCCGGGCCTCTCTGTCCTCAAAGGTACCACGATGGCTGTTGGTACCACCCCAGCGATCTGCCAATCTCTCTGTAACATATGAATACGCTCCCTCGCATGGAGGTATCTCACCTCTAGTCCCTCTGCTCGTGACTCCGCATGACCACTAACAATCCTCTTGCCTCATTCACCTGCGTTTGGAGCTGATGAACTAAACTCTGCAGACGATCTCTCTCCGTTGTAATCATAGCTATGTCAGGACGATCACGTACACCTCGCAGTTCTGTTACCCACCATAATCTATAGGCCTCTGTCGTTCCTGCATCCATTACCCTGCGATCGGCTGCTATCTCCTCTGGCCCTTCTGGAGGTGTTGGCCGGGGAGGTGAGAATGTTGCCTCGGCGTCGATCCTCATATATGGTCTATAAGCCAGGGGTATATCCTGCACAAATCCAAATTGTCACCGCACGCGATCTAGAGGAATCCTCTCATACTCACCTGGCCTGTGCCCCGCGATCCACCTCAATCGCTCTACACCCCTCAACTCCTCAGCTATATTCTCTGTTACCATATAGTTCCCGTACGGCCTCCAACAGATATCCTGCAATCGTCACCATCTCCCATACCTACCTATAATACTCAATGTCACCCGTCACAGCCTGGGATCTTGCCTCTTGTTCTGTCTGGACCCATCGTCTGAATCCCAATCTCTGCACTCCTGTCTCTCCCAACTGGATAGGTCGGCCTATTGGTCACACACAAACAATGTGCTCATAGGCCCAACAATGTAACAAAAATGAACAATCCAGTGTTGTCCTGTGATTTCGTCTACAAGCCCATAAGCCCCTGTATAGCTCCGCCAAATATGCAGGTGCCCATGCAAAAGTCACATTCCTTTCCATCATTTCCCAAATCACACACATCAATGCTTTTGGAAATCTTCCTCCATCCGCCCTCGGTAACGCATAATACCCTACCGCTATCATTAATATCACGGCTAATCTTGTCTCCTCAGGGTGTGCTGCATACATTATACCATACGTAAATGTCAAACCTCGCTGTGTCAAGTCTCGTGCGTATGGACCAAATACTGCTGTTATCGCTGCCCGCCCCGCGCTAGGCAATGCCTGATATACTGGTTTTCCTGTAATTGGGAGTCTCAAAATACGGAACACATCTTCCAATGTCACTGTCATCTCCCCTGTTGGCAAATAGAAGGTATTCTTCTCTGGATTCCATCTCTCAATCAACGCCTGCAACATAGCATGGTTACGTGTGATTCGTGAATAATAGCGGATTCCACTTAACCCCAAACGATTTATCAATATCCATTCAGCTGGTGTTACATCCGCTCGGATTCGTGACAACAAAGCTGGAACACTATCATTCATCCTCAGCCCTGCCTCTGCCTGCATACGTCAAAGCAACAAATAACCATTCAATCCATCAAATCCCCAAGGGTTTTTCTCACATTCTGGAAATTCCTACAGCAACCGGTATCGGTTATAAATAACCGGTACCGGTTCAGTAACCGATACCGGTTATCTCTAACCGCTATCGGTCACTGTCACTTTTATACACTCTGCCTAAACACACCACCTACGACAATAATTTGATCGTTTATTCCTCTCTGTACATACCGACATACCCGAAACCCCTGATTACCTACCCCATAACACTCACCTCACCTATAACCCTTGCTATCACGTTTTCTTTCTCATATCTACCCACTTAATCTCCCTCATCCTATTCACAAAACATGCAAAAATCAAATTACAACCAAACCGTTTACCTCTTGGGCTGCAGCAGCTTGCGGTGGAACTTGTCTTCCCTCTCGTCCATGCCTGCTGGATGCTTCTCCTCGTTCAGCCATGCTCACCACCCTCTTCAAATATAGCTTGGATTTCTGTCTTCTTGATCTCAGCCCACACTCACGTTACCTGTCTCTTACCTCCTTATCACTCAAATCTCTCATGCAATTACCTGTCTCAGTCGTTAAAACAGCGTCGCATTCACGTATTTAACATCTTGCATGGCTCTCAAAATAAGAACTTCAGTTGCCACCTACGCTTTTCTATTTTTAGAAAAAGCTCATTATGGAATAACCGGTATCGGTTAGCTAACCGATATCGGTCTATCCTATACCGACATCGGTTGCCTAACCGATGTCGGTCATATACCTAGCTTTTTTTTTACATAGTTCTTTTCTTTATTTTCTACCTAATTTTTGTGACGCCCGCCTCTTTTTCCTGCATAACAACACCCTCATCTATAATTGTTCATCAAATCCACATCTCATTACAATTTCATCAACATCATCTATCTATATTTCAAAAACAAACAAGCCATCAACTACGGATATCAAAAACCATCGATCTATACACCATTTGGATCCGATTCATCAGATACATACATGCAATTTCATAAAACCAGCGACAAAACATACAAACATTTCGTAATACAACATGTCAATTAAACTCATCATCTATATATATACATACATCCCATTTACAAAAACCATCAACACCATCAATATATACAACATGTCAATTAACCTCATCATACATTCTATATCACAAACCATCGACAAAACAGTTTAAAAAAAAAACATTTTAAACACAGCATGTGGGTCAAATCATCATATATATATATATATATATATCCAAAGTTTCAAAATACAATGTGCCCTGCATCGGGGCCTCTGTGATCTCATAATACAACAAAGCCGGCACGCAGGCCGCAATAACTATCACTAATCTCGACTCGGCTCGCAGGCCGGTCTCTCATATCAAAAACATACTCGGCTCGCAGGCCGGTATCAACTGTACAACCCGTACTCGGCTCGCAGGCCGGTATATACAATAAATGAATAAAAGAATCATGTGTAGGCACGCAGGCCTCTATAAACATAACCGGTTCGCAGACCGGTGCCCATATCAATATCTGAATACAAAAACAATGCAGGGATCCCTCGGCTCTCCCCACCAGCCCTCACTTTCTCCTGCGGGTCCTGCGCCGCCTCTCGCCTCCTGCTGCTCATCACGAGACCCACCAGCTGTGGCTGCACCTCCCTGAGATCTCTGACTGCGAGAGGTCTCTACTCTATAGGCTGCATATGGTGATACTCGGCTCGGTACCATCAAGAACATCTGATAGTCTGGGGCCTCTGCTCTCGCCTCCATATACATCCACGTGCCACCACCATCAGTGCTTTGGGGCTGGTCCCTAACTCCTAACACCCGGTGCCCCACATGCTGTCTTGGGTGCCCTTTGGGTGGTGCTGTGGTGTGGTGGTACTGTGCACATGTATGGTGTATTGTGCCGGTGCCCTTTGGTGGTGCTGTGCACATGCTGCACAGTGTGGTTTGTGGTGCGTGCATTGCTTTTGGTGGTGGTACTGTGCACACACTGTGCTGGGCTAGCTGCCCCTGTAAGACACCTATCGTGCTGTGCTGTGCGTGATGTAAGCTTGCCCTGTAATAAGCTGCACTTTGGCCCACAGGCTGATCTCTCTCTGCCATCACCGCTGCCAAGTCAGGCTATGCGGGCTGTGCTCTCCTCGCGGCTCTCTCCCCCGCCCACCATACCAAAAATGTGCCTGTGCACCCAGCATCATCTACAGTGTCATCGGCAGGCCTCTCAGCAACCCAATCTGGATCCACGGGCTGTGGTGCAGGTAGTGGGGCCTCTACATCATCCCTCCGATACTGAGGGAAGGGAGGTGGCTCATCCTGTCGTAGCCCCATCTGCCGGCGTACCCTCTCTAGGGGAATCCGCTCGTACTCTCCCGGCCTCCGTCCTGCTATCCAGAAAGTGTACTGGATCAAGCGTAACTGTAATCGGGCTCCTCCACGGGGGTGATGACCTCTATACGGTCTCCATACAATATCTTCCGCTGTCAGGCCCTCTAATAAATGCCGGTAATAAGTAACGTCCCGACCTGCAAGCACTGCTCGTGGCTGACCCACGACCCCCAACCACCTCTGAAAGCCGTATCTATAGATGACCTGTGGCCCTGGCTGCTGAGGTAGCCCTACTGGTCTAATGCATATGATATGCTCATATGCCCAACAGTGTAACAAAAATGTAGAGCAAATCCCGAATCGCCTCATCCGACGATAGCCCCACAGCTCCTGTATAAGCTGCACCGGTATACTTTGTGCCCAAGCATAACATGTATGCTCCTCCACCATCTCATGTAGCACCCCCATCAAGGCCCGTGGAAAGCGGCCTCCCTCTCGAGTCGGGAGGCGAAAGCGGGTGATCCGATCATCATCGGCACGGCGAAGCCGTGTCTCGTGGCGGTGGGCATGGTACATATCCCCGTACGCGATGCTCGCGCTGTGATAGGTCAGTAGCGCGGCTGCATCCCCAAAAACCTATAGGATGCTGTCCATGGCAGTCTCTGCGTCCACCTGAAAGACGCCTCTCCCTCGATCGGTGTCGAAGGATGCGATACACATCCTCGATGTGATGGTCATCTCTCCGGTCGGAGATGGAACACATTGGTCACGGATCCCATCTCTCGATGAGGGCGACCATCAAACTATGATCCCTGTCGATCGCTCTGTATCGCTGGACTCCGCCGAGTCCCACCTCGCGCATGATACCCGGTGTCTGCGGACACATGTGGTCATCACATCGGCTCAACAGTGGGGGCATCTGTCCCACATCGTCATTCTGGCGCGTGCTGTGAAAACCAACCCACTACATTAGCCCTACTCTTTACAACAACAACAACTTTAACCCTCTATACCCCCTTTCTTATCCACCTAACCACACCACGACTCTCTAACACACCCCTCTACCCACCTATTCTCTACGCTATCCCCCTCCCTCCTCACACCCAAACAAACCACCCCACCTATACTTTGAAACACCCAAACAATACCACAACACCCCACCCAACAACAACCCAAACCATACCCAAATCACCACCAAAAACTCAAAACAACAACATAACCTAAACCAACAAAAATAGCTAAAAATCACTAAGGACCGGTACCGGTCACCCATAACCGACCGCGGTCCCCTTCCCACCGACGGCGGTCGGTGAACCAAGCCGGCCCACCAGGCCACCCACAAAGCCCACCTTTTCCAAAATTAGCAACCGATGCGTCGCTTAGCGGCATTTCGGTCGATCATTTGCCATTTCGAGCCGAACCCCGCGCGCCCCCCCCACTCCATTTTTCCATTTTTCTCCCTATTTACCCACCCAAATACCCTAAAAACCTACCCACCCTGCCGCCTTGGCCTACTTAGCCTATCTACCCTTTCCTTTTTTCAAATAACTTTCATTTACTCATTATTTTGTCAAAATCTAAGATTCCTACCCAAAACCCAAATTTAGCTTAATAACATCAAATTCACACAATGCAGGGTTTCGAACCTACCGGTATGATGACACGTCGTCGTGGTGGGATAGGTGGTGGTGGTCCAGCTGGTCCAGCACCTCCTGCTCCTCCTGGTTGTGCCATGGCTCAAACTCTGCTCTGCTGGGTCCTCTGCCAATCAACTGCTTTGCCTCCTCCTCGCTCGGGCCCACCAATCACTCACTTCTCCACTCAAATCGTGCCACCTCAGCCAACAAATGCACCAATATCAATATTCCACCTCAGACAACTCAAATCGGTTTTCAAATTACAAATGTGACAATGACAGGCCGTATTTTTCTTTTTATAGGTTTTTAACCTATAACCGATACCGGTCATATCGTGCCCTAAGAAACCGGCATCGGTTACCTACCGATACCGGTCATTGCTAACCGATATCGGTTTTGTCCTTATTCACCCAAATTTTTGCCCTTGTTCACTAATCTCCCTTTCTCACCACGTTGCCTATTCACCACATCGCCTGTACCCTCCATGGCTCTTTAGCCATTTTTAACTTCACAGGCCCGACCCAAGGCCGCAACCAACCATTTGGCCCCTACACCCATCCGGCCCGCAAGGCCTAAACCATCCGGCCCGACCCAGGGCCTCACCCTACCCATCCGGCCCGACCCAGGCCTCACCCTACCCACCCCAACCATTTGGCTCACCCCCCGGGCCTCACCACCATTTGGCCTTTGGCCCACCACCCAGGCCTCACCCCACCATTTGGCCCGACCCGAGGCCGCACCCACCATCCGGCCCGACCCAGGCCTCACCAACCATCATCCGGCCCGACCCAAGGCCCGCGGCCAATTCATCCAGGCCCGGCCCAGGCCCCGACCACCAACCCATTTGCCCCAGCCCCACCCAACCCAACCAACCTCTTTGGCCCACCCCCGACCCCAATTGGCCCGACCCCCTCACTCATCCCATTTAGCCCCAACCCAAGGCCGCACCCACTTACTACCTCACCTACATACCCCCCACAAAGTACACTTTTATCACCCACCCATCGTGTAGCTTTTTGTTCATCAAACTTACTGTTCGTGTTTTAGCATGATTAGGGTCCTTGACTTGATCGATCGACCAACTTTGCCTAGACCAAGACCGTGTGTTTATCTCAACCAAACCAACCATTTGGTACTTTCACGAACATGCCTAAACGTTCTGTACCTTACCCATTATATCCCACTGGAGCTACTTCTATGCCTTGGATACCAGGATTATATCACCCTTGTTTGGATAAACTCTCGACCTTTGCTATGAATTGCTTGTTTTCTCTTCAAATCATGTACCACAGTGTCGCACTACTGCATTTCAACGTGCGTCTGCTTCTTTGGACCTACCCCACCATCTCACCCTCATCTCAACACCATTTACCCTTTATCAACCCTATCCCTGATTTCACGCTACCTCAATCTGTGATAGATTTGAGGGGGATTACCTATACCCTTAACGGGAGTAACCACTTCATATTATTGTCATGTGCGGCTCTACAAAACAAGCTACACGACAATAAGGGGCTAATGTAGACACCAAATTTGTGTCTTACGACCCCCTGTGACCCGCATCTCATTTCGCAACCTAACCCCATCACCTAAACCTTACACAATTATTTATTAATTACTTTATAATTAATAAATCCACGTCATACTACCACCTGCCACCTCATTTTGCCACCTCATCATGACCTAGCCCTAACCTAAACTAACCTAATTAAGACCTAAAACTTGGTTTACATCCACACCCATGACTAATGCCTCCTTACTACTTTTAAAAAACCGACCTTGTAGCTACTTGACCAAGCCCATGACTAATCCCTCGGGAAAGAAAAGCGGGAAAGTTGGCTATTTTACTAAAAATAGCCCACTTTTTCCTAACGATACCGTTCTACTCGACCCATTATGTCGGTTACGTAACCGCCATCGGTTCCACTGTAAATGACCTTCCTAATCGAAACAAAGGTGAAGGATTTTGGATCAATCAGGATCATCAGAAGCGATCAAGAGAATCTGGATCTTTACTTGGCTGAGCAGAGACAAGTGAAGAAACAAGAAGAGTTTGCAGCAAAAGGAGATCAAGCCCAAGACTGCCACTGAACAGCCAGAGCCCTGTGACACTCATCTGATCATTGGGAGGGAGACATCTCATCTTCTGGGTATCAGGCCATACTACTTGAGTTCTGCCTTTGTCATCACAGTTCTTGGACCTGCATCCTCGTCAATAACCAGTAAGTTGCATCTTGTGTGTTCTCATTTTAATATTTCTTAGACTTTTTAATCACAGCCGTCATAAATCTATTCCTAGATCTACTACCCAGCAACACATTTTACCTAACTATCATCCACTTACCTCTCATCACCCCATTACCTAATCCCGTTCATATACCAGCCTTACAAACAACACAACCACCTTACAACCCCCTTTACAAACATAGCCCCTACCGATATCGGTTAGCAGAAACCGGTATCGGTTATCCTGACTACAACCAAAAACCAGCCTTTCCCCCTACTTGTTTCAACGAGGTAATTAAACTGTTATTTTACAATCTTCTGTGTTAATTCATATTAGCGGAGGCTGACCACCTTCGAAAGGAAGAAGTTTTATATTTCTGGGCCCAGGCGAGTTCCCTCATTTATTGTCTAATCAAAATCTTGTGGTCTTGTGTTCTTATTTGCGGGTAGTCCTTCCAAGACAAAAAGGGTTCTTTGCGATTGACCTGATCTCTCTCTACGGTACGCGCACACCATCTCGACATTCAACGGGTATTCCTCCTAGCCCTAACCCTTATCTTTTCTAAAAGGAATTAGAAGCGAAACATATACAACCCATCCAAAGGAGATGAGGCTAGTAGTTTTGATTATGGAGGCAGTGTGTTGTTTTGCATTGCTTGATGCAGAGGGTGGGAGATTCCCACGGCGTTGATGGGGTCCTCCATGACATGATGGAGGAGAGGACCCGATTTTCTTGGGCACCAACATACTTGGTGTAGTTGTATAGGGAGTTGTGGGCATATAGGAGATTACGTGATTTAGCCTATGTTGCACCTTTCTTCTCCATTGTTGGGCATATGAGCACATTGTATGTGTGAGGCCACTAGGTATGCCCCGGATGATGCATTCGAGCTAGGTTTTGTTTGAGTGGGCTACAGGTGTTGGGTGTCGATTCTTGGAGCACACAAAGCCACCAGGGATACACATGATGTAGCCTATTACAGGCATTTTCTAGAGGGGTTGTCTGACGTGGACATTATTTGGAGGCCTACGTGGGTTTCCCTCATATGGGAAAATGGCCATAGAGTTAGATTAGCTGCGGCTAGTGTGATGGAGAGAGGGGCCCCATGTGAGGGGAGCATGAGCTTATACCCATAAACAAGGTCAAATAATAGTTTGGGCTAGTGTAAGATGTACCACCTCCCTTCCCACAGTATATAGGAGGGATGACGTGGAGAGGCTGATGTCCCCTCCATGACCTACCATGTCAAAAAGGAGGAGGAGGCACCAGTGGACCGACACATTGATGATGTTGGGTGCCTTTGCCAAATCAGATTGTGGTGGGCAGCTCATCTCGTGAGCAACGCCACCTACCAAGATAACCGAGATGTGCCCACCCTCGCGATTCGAGGGACATGTTATAGGGACAGGTGGCCTCCTTATAGGGCTAGGTTATAGGTTTATAGGGATAGTTGATGGGGTCACAAGAAGAGGTGGCCATGTTATAG
The DNA here is from genome assembly GCA_018340775.1 of Taxus wallichiana var. yunnanensis. Classification (NCBI taxonomy): domain Eukaryota; kingdom Viridiplantae; phylum Streptophyta; class Pinopsida; order Cupressales; family Taxaceae; genus Taxus; species Taxus wallichiana. Next base: position 5,634,996 of record CM031238.1, read on the forward strand.
GTGCGGTGATGGCCCTTGAAGCCTAGGTCATAGCATTGCGAGGAAGGTACCCACACAGGGTGGGCTCGAGAGATGGGGAGCAGGTGGCCACCCTACAGGCACATGTGACAGGGTTGAAGGGTCGATTGCCACTTTGCATAGGCATAGATTATGGCCTTACACACCTAGATTTCTATGTAGGCACCAATACCGATCACGAGGCACCAATACCGGCCACAGGCACTAAATGCAACACGAGCACCAGGCTTACGAGCACCGGGACGGAGGATTAGGGATAGGGTTCCATAGTGCAAGTACAAGTATAGGGTTAGAGACCCTTATTGACAAGGTAGAGTACACAGGTTATAGTGAGACCCATGACACCTCCTTAGATGGTGCCCATGGTGAGATTCAGGGACACCCTAGATGAGGTGAGGTACTATCATGACAATTTGGTATCAGTAGGGACAGATGTCCTATCATATCACAGTACTAAGCACAACAGGCCTCAAATGACATGACCCGATCTCACACTCAAAGTGTGGAGATCACGAAGGGTGGAGCCTAGAGGTAGGAGGCAGGATGAGTCCACCGGTGCACGGATGCTTCCATTCTTAGAATAGAGTGCTTCTATCCTTTCATTCTCTTGAGAAACAAATAAGGGTTTAGGGCTAGGAGGAATACTGTTGAATGTTGGGAGGGTGTGCGCGTGTACGTAGAGAGAGAGATCGAGATCGATTGCGAAGAACTCCTTTTTGTCTAGGAAGGACTACCTGCAAGTAAGAATACAAGACCACCAGATTTTAGTTAGACAATAAATGAGGGAACTACCTTGGGCCCAGGAAATATTGGACTTCCTTTCGAAGGTGGTCAGTTCCCCTCTTAATACGAATTAACACAAATTCTAACAAAGAAGTTATTGCAAAATTACAATTTAATTACCTCGTTAAAAGCAATAGAGAAAGGCTGGTTTTGGTTTGAGTCACGATGACCGATGCGGTCACTTTATATAACCGATCATGGTTTTACACGGTACGATTCTTGATAACCGATACCGGTAGGGGTAGTGATTTAGGGGCTTTCAATGAAGGAAAGCTATAAGGCGGTTATGGTGTTTATAAGGTTGGAAAATGATTAGGGGTAGGCAATAGGGTGATGGAGAAGACTCGAGAGAGTGTGGGGGCTGTTCTTGGGGCAATGTAAGGGTAGAGGAATGACAGTTAGATGTAGGGTGCTGCCGGGTAGTAGATCTAGGAGTGAACTTATAATTACTATGATTCAGAAGTTCAAGAAATGTTATTTAAAAATGTACAAGACACTACTTACTAGTTCTGATGAAGATACGAGTCCAAGGATTGTGATGACGAAGGCGGGGGCTCGGTGGGGGATGATCGACAATCAAAAATGAGCTATCTTCTCTCCCAATGCTTGGATGAGTGTCACTGTGCTCTAGTTCCTCAGTTGCAGTCTTGGGCTCGATGTCCTTCTCTGCAAACTCTTCTCTTTTCTTCACTTGTCTCTGCTCTGCCAAGTGAATTCTGATCTTTCAAATGAATTCCGATCCTTTGTTTTTGGTTGGGGGAGGTCATTTACAGGGAACCGATGGCGGTTACGTAACCGATGCGGTGGTCGAGTAGGAACCGATGTCGGTTAAGTCAAAGTGGGCTATTTTTAGTAAAATAGCCAACTTTCCCTCCTTTTCTCCCGAGGGATTAGTTGTGGGCTTGGTCAAGTCATGATTAGGTTGGTTTTGGTGTGGGTGAGAAGTAATTAGTCATGGGTGTGGATGTAGACCAAGTTATAGGTCTTAATTAGGTTAGTTTAGGGTTAGGGCTAGGTCAGTCATGATGAGGTGGCAAATGAGGTGGCAGGTTTGGAGATGTGGATTTATTAATTATAAGGTAATTAATAAATAATTGTGTAAGGTTTAAGTGGTGAGGTTAGGTTGCGAAATGAGATGCGGGGCACAGGGTGTCGTAAGACACAAATTTGGTGTCTACATTAGCCCCTTGTTGTCATGTAGCTTGTCTTGTAAAGCTGCACTGACAATTAATAAGAAGTGATTGCCCCAGTTAAGGGTATAGGTAATCCCCCTCAAATCTATCACAGATTGAGGTGACGTGAAATCAGGGATAGGGTTGATAAAGGATAAATGGTGTTGGGATGATGGTAAGATGGTGGGGTAAGTTCAAGGAAGTAGACGCACGTTGAAATGCAGTAGTGCGACCAGGGTACATGATTTGAAGAGCAAACAAGCAATTCATAGGCAAAGGTCGATAGTTTATCCAAACAAGGGTGATATAATCCTGGTATCCAAGGCATAGGAAGTAGCTCCAGGGGATATAACGGGTAAGGTACAGGAACGTTTAGGCATGTTCGGTAGTACCAAATGGTTGGTTTGGTTGAGATAAACGTCACGGTCTCGGTCTAGGCAAAAAGTTGGTTGGCTGATCAATTCAAGTATCCTAATCATGCTAGAACACGAACAGGTGAGCTCGATTGAACAAAAAGCTACATGATGGGTGGATAAAATCATAATTTGCGGGTCTTGGGTGAGGTACTTAATTGGTGCGGCCTTGGGTCGGGCCGATTGATTAGGGAGGGCCTTGGGTCGGGCCTGATTGGTTGGGTGTGGCCTTGGGTGGGGCCGATTGATTAGGTGTGGCCGTGGGTCGGGCCGATTGGTTGGTTGTGGCCTTGGGTCGGGCCTGATTGATTGGGTGTGGCCTTGGGTCGGGCGGATTGATTGGTTGGCCTGGTCGGGCCGATTGGTTGGCCTTGGGTGGGCCGATTGGTTGGTGTGGCCTTGGTTGGCCGGATTGGTTGGTTGCGGCCTTGGGTCGGGCCGATTGGTTGGTGCGGCCTTGGGTCGGGCCTGATTGGTTGGTGCGGCCTTGGGTCGGGCTGATTGGTTGGTGCGGCCTTGGGTCGGGCCTGATTGGTTGGGTGCGGCCTTGGGTCGGGCCTGATTGGTTGGTTGCGGCCTTGGGTCGGGCCTGATTGGTGGGTGCGGCCTTGGGTCGGGCCGGATTGGTTGGTGCGGCCTTGGGTCGGGCCTGATTGGTTGGTGCGGCCTTGGGTCGGGCCTGATTGGTTGGTTGCGGCCTTGGGTCGGGCCGATTGGTTGGTTTGTTGCGGCCGTGATTTGGGCCAATGAAGTCAAAATAATGCTATTTAGCAAAGCCGGGGGAGGCGACGTGGTGAGACAGGAAGATTGGTGGATAAGGGCAGAAATTTTGGTAAAGTAGGCATGTAACCGATATCGGTTAGTTATGACCGGTATCGGTTAGAAGACCGATATCGGTGTTTTAGGGCACGCACTAACCGATATCGGTTATAGGTCAAAAACCTATAAAAAGAAAAATACGGCGTGTCATTGTCACATTGTCAATTTGATAACCAATACGGCTTGTCTGGGTTTTAAATTGATTTTGTTGAGTTTGTGGGCTGAGTTGGCAGTAATTGAGTGGATGAGTGAGTGATTGGTAGACCCCAGGCGAGCAGGAGGCAGAGTTTGATTGGTTGAGGACCCAGCTGAGGAGATTTGGAGCCATGGCACAGCCAGGAGGAGCAGGAGGTGCTGGAGGAGCTGGACCACCGCCACCTATCCCACCACGACGACGTGTAGTCGTACCGGTAGGCTCTGAACCCCTACTTATGTGAATTTAATGATTTTAACTTAGATGTGGGTTTTGGGTAGGAATCCCAAATTTAATAAAATAATGAATAAATGGAAGTAATTTGTAAAATGGAGTGGGTAGGTAGGTTAGTTAGGCCAAAACGGCAGGGTGGGTAAGTTTTTAGGTCTTTTGGTGGGTAAATGGGTAGAAATAGGAAAAAATAGGTTTTGCGGGCCGTTTTGGGTTCGGCCCCGGAATGGGATAGTGACCGATGTCGGTCACTAGGCGACCGACATCGGTCACCGAAGGTTTGTAGAAATTGCTTTGTGGATAGACCGGCGTCGGTCATATGTCGACCGGCGTCGGTATAGAAAATGGGCTTGGGGGACCGATGGCGGTCGAGGGTGACCGGTACCGGTCAGCATGGGTAGGAGTTAGGTTTGTGAACTTTGTGGTGGTTGTTTGTTGTTAGAGTTTTGTTTTTTTGTTTGGTTGGGGGTGAAGGGGGAGGAGGTAGGGTTGATAGGAAAGGTGATTGGGTTGGGGGAATGGGGTTGTTGGGGGCTGGTTCGGGTAGGATAGATTATGTGTTGTGTATGAAGTAGGAGGTGTTAAATTGGTGGGGGTAGAGTTAGATGGCTAGAGTAGATTGGGGTGATTGGTAGGGTGGGAGATAAGTAAAGGGGAAATCGTAGATGTATAGGGTAAGATAGGTGGGTGTAGATGTGTGTTATAGAGTCGGGTTGTGGTTGGGTGGGTAAGTGGGTATAGAGGGTTAAGGTAGTTGTTTTTGTAAAGGGTAGGCCTGATGAAGTGGGTTGTTTTTGCAGGCACGCCAGCAGCTCACGATGCGGGATCGGATGCCCCCTCTATTGAGGCGGATGCGGCCACATGTGACCGCAGCGCAGTGGGCCATCATGCGAGAGGTTGGACTCGGGAGTCCAGCGGTATAGGGCTGTGGATAGGGACCACAGCCTGATGGTTGCCCTCATCGAGAGATGGGATCCGGCAACCAATGTCTTCCATCTCCCTACTGGAGAGATGACGATTACATTAGAGGATGTGTATCGCATCCTGAGACTACCGATCGTAGGTGAGGTAGTGTTCCAGGTGGATGCGGAGACAACGATGGACAACATCCTGCATGTATTCGGGGATGCAGCCCCATTGCTTACCTATCACAGCGCGAGCATTGCCTATGGCGACATGTATCACGCATGCAGACAGGAGAGACACGGCTTGCCGTGTTGATGATGATTGGTATCACCTGCTTCGCCCTCCCTGACTCAGAGGGAGGCCACTTCCCACGGGCTTTGATGGGAGTTTTGCATGAGATGGTAGAGGAGCATACATGCTATGCCTGGGCACCAGTGTATCTGGTGCAGCTATACAGAGAGCTCTGGGGTTATCGCCGTATGAGGTGATTTGGTATATGCTCGACATTTTTGTTACACTGTTGGGCTTACGAGCATATCATCTGTATATGACCAGTAGGGTTGCCCCAGTAGCCAGGGCCACAGATAGTATACAGATATGGATTTCAGAGGTGGTTGGGGGTCGTGGGCCAGCCACGAGCGGTGCTCGCAGGATGAGATGTGGCCTACTATCGTCACATGTTAGAGGGCTTGACCATGCTCGATATTATATGGAGGCCCTACAGAGGCCATCAGCCCCGAGGAGGAGCCCGAGCACAGCTGCGCTGGATCCAGTATAGTTTCTGGATAGCTGGACGGAGGCCCAGGGAGTATGAGCGGATACCCCTAGAGAGGGTACGATGGCAGTTGGGCTTACGACAGGATGAGCCACCTCCCTTCCCACAGTACCGGAGGGATGATGTAGAGGCACCACTACCTGCACCACAGCGCCTTGACCCAGACTGGGTAGCAGAGAGACCGGCTGATGATACAGTGGATGATGCCGGAGTGACAGGGGCATTTTTGGTGTGGTGGGCAGGTCAGAGAGCAGCTATGAGAGCACAGCCCACACAGCCAGATTTGGCGGCTGTGATAGCGAGAGGGACCGTCTCTTGGGCCAGGTGCAGCTATTACAGGGGCAGCTTGCTGCTGCACACGCACAGATTGGGGTGCTACAGGGCGGTTAGCTTAGCCCAGTTAGCAGCAGCTCAGCACCGCCAGAGCACACACACCACGTGCACAGCACCACCACGCACCACCACACGCACATGCACCGCACAGTGCACACGCCACACGAGCACGCACAGCACGCACAGCACGAGCAGCAGCCAGGCATAGGGTGTACCGGCAGGGGCAGGGGCCACTGCTATTAGGAGTCGGGGACCAGCCCCAGCAGCCATGGTGGCACGGGCCCGCTATATGGAGGTGAGAGCGGAGGCCCGGTATTATCAGGATGTGCTCGATGGTACCGGGGCTGACTATCAGCCATATGCGGCGCACAGAGGCCGAGAGACGTCCCGAGCCAGAGATCACAGGGGGCCGCAGCCACAGCCGGTGGGTCGGTTACAGGGAGGAGGCGAGAGCCAATGACAGAGACCAGCAGGGGGAGGGGCCGAGGGTGGTGGAGAGAGCTGAGACATCCTGGGAGCGGAGATGGGTTTTTGATATTGGATATAGACACCGGTCTACGAACCGAGTATGTATATAGAGGCCTGCGTGCCCACATAGGATTTATTTATTCATTTTTGTTGTATATACCAGCCTGCGAGCCGAGTACATTTTGTATAGTTGATACCGGCCTCATGAGCGAGCCAGTATATTTTTTTGACATGAGAGACCGGCTGCTCTGCGAGCCGAGTCGAGATTTTGATAGAGACAAAGGGCTGCGTGCATGCTGCGGCTTTGTATTTTTATCACAGATCACGGAGGCCCCATGCAGGGCATAGTTGATAGTTGTATATTTTGACATTGATATATATATATGATGATGATTTAATGATCCACATGGTGTGATAATGGTGTTGTATAATGATTGGTTGATGTATATATTAAAATGTCTCATGTGTTTTGTCAATGGTTTTTGAAATTTAATGTATATAGATGATGAGTTTGATCCACATGGTGTGTATAATGATTGGTTTGATGTATATAGTCAAATGTCTCATGTGTTTTGTCGATGGTTTTTGAAATTTAATGTATATAGATGATGTTGATGAAATTTTGATGATATGTATATGCGTTGATGGGATTCTGATGACAAATATTGATAACGATGTCATTATGCAGGGAAAAGAGGCGGGCGCCACCAAAAATTTGTAAAAACTAAAGAAAAGGCCTAGGTTTAAGCAAAAGGAGACATGTGACCGATATCGGTTAGCTAACCGATGTCGGTAGATATATGACCGATACCGGTTAGGTAACCGATATCGGTTACGCTAAAACGAGCTTTTCTAAAAATAGAAAAGCTTGGGAGGTAACTTAAGTTCTTATTTTTAGAGTCATGCAACAAGTTAAATACGAGAATGCGACGTTGTTTGACGACTGATACAGGTAATTGCATGGGAGAATTGAGTGATAAGGAGGAAAAAGAGATAGGTAAAGTGATTGTGGGCTGAGATTAAGAAGGCAAAAAGGCAAGTTATATTGAAGAGGGTGGTGAACATGGCTGAACAAGGTGAATCATCCAGCGGGCAGAGACGAGAGGGAAGACAGGTTCCACCTCAAGCTGCTGCATCCCAAGAGGTAAAATTTTTGGTTGTAATTTAATTCTTGCATGTTTTATGAATAGGATGAGAGAAGGTAAGTGGGTAGAGATGAAAAAGAAAAGGTGATAGGCAAGGGTTTGGGATGGGGTGAGTGTTATGGGGTAGGTAAGTAGGGGTTTCGGGTATGTTTGTAGGTACAGAGAGGGGTAAACGAGCAAATAATTATCGTAGGTGGTGTTTTTAAGCAGGTTGTATAGGATTGACAGTGACCGATATCGTTTAGAGATAACCGGTATCGGTTAGGTAACCGGTATCGGTTATCTATAACCGATATCGGTTACTGCATGACATTCCAGAATGTGAGAAAAAACACTTGGGGATTTGATTTATTGAATGGTTGTTTGTTGATTTGATGTATGCAGGCAGAGGCAGGGTTGAGGATGAATGATAGTGTGCCAGCTTTGTTGTCACGAGTCCGAGCGGATGTAACACCAGCTGAATGGGCATTGATAAACCATGTGGGGTTAAGTGGAATCCGCTATTATTCACGAATCACAATCATGCTATGTTGCAGGCGTTGATTGAGAGATGGAATCCAGAAAAGAATACCTTCTATCTGCCAACAGGGGAGATGACAGTGACGTTGGAAGATGTGTTTAGAATTTTGAGGCTCCCAATTACAGGAAGACCAGTGTATCAGGCGGGGCCTAGCGTGGCGCGGGGAGCGATAACAACAGTATTTGGTTCAGCTGCACGAGATTTGACACAACGAGGTTTGACATTTACTTATGGTATAATGTTTGCAGCACACCCTGAGGCAACAAGGTTGGCAGTGGTATTAATGATAGCGGTGGGGTATTATGCATTACCAAGGGCGGATGGGGGAAGATTTCCAAAAGCATTGATGTGTATTATTTGGGAAATGATAGAAAGGAGCGTGACTTTCGCATGGGCACCCGCATATCTGGCGGAGCTATACAGGGGTTTATGGGCCTGCAGGTGAAATCACAGGGGCGACGACACTGGATTGTGCATACTTATTACATTGTTGGGCCTATGAGCACATTGTGTGTGTGTGACCAATAGGCCGACCAATCCAGGAAAGAGAGACAGAGTGCAGAGGTTGGGATTCAGATGATGGGTCCAGAACAGAACAAGAGGCGAGATCCCAGGCCGTGACAGATGACATCGAGTATTATAGGCAGGTGTGGGAGATGGTGACGATTGCGGATATCCGTTGGAGGCCTTACGGGAACTATATGGTGACAGAGAACATAGCTGAGGATTTGAGGGGTGTAGAGCGATTGAGGTGGATCGCGGGGCACAGGCCAGGTGAGTACGAGAGGATTCCTCTAGATCGCGTGTGGTGACAATTTGGATTTGTTCAGGATATACCCATGGCTTATAGACCATACATGAGGATCGACGCCGAGGCATCATTCTCACCTCCCCGGCCGACACCTCCAGAAGGACCAGAAGAGATAGCAGCCGATCGCAGGGTAATGGATGCAGGAGCGACAGAGGCTTATAGATTATGGTGGGTAGCAGAGCTGCGAGGTTCACGTGAGAGGGCCGATCAGCCTAACATAGCTGTGATTACAGCGGAGAGAGATCACCTGCAGGGTTTAGTGCACCAGCTTCAAACGCGGGTGAATGAGACAACGGGATTGTTAGCGGTTGCGGAGTCACGAGTGGAGAGACTAGAGGTGAGATTCCTCCACGCGAGAGGGCGTATTCATATGTTACAGGAGAGATTGGCAGATCAGTGGGAGGAACCAATAGCAGTGGCACCTTTGAGGATGGAGAGGCCAGTGAGCGGCGGCGTCGACGATCACGATCATCACCTAGTTCGGGATGAGGCGCAAGGGTCTAAGTGAATTTCATAGAGGTATAAGAATAAATAAGGATGCCGACCTGCACGCGCGATGATAGAGAAGATGTATTTGTTTAACATCTAAATAAAACTGAATATGTATGTTGATTTGAGTTATGATAATAATAAGAATGGTTGTGTTTTGAATGTTTGTTTTGAAAAAGGATAAAGATGAATGTTATCAAATAGAAATACACAAAAATATTTATATTTACAACACATGATAGGTTATGGTAGGGGATGGTCGAGCTAACCTTGGGAGACCCCATGTCTCCTAAGTGCTACCTACATAGCCCATTGCAAAAGCAAAGGAGGGGGGCCTCAGACCGATGTAGTTCTCCCTTAGGACCAGGGAGAGGTGAATTCAGCAATTTGGTTGTGGTTAGGCAATTTGTTGGTTGGTAAAAATATTGATATTGGTAGGGTAATGTTGTTGGTGTTGGTAAGGTATTGGTGATGTTGGTGTAGGTATAGGTGAAGTGAAAGTTAGCTTACCCAAGTAGTAGGGAACCGTGTCCTGATTAAGGTCAACACATAATCCTAGATTCGAGTAAAAGAGGCAAAAGTGTCCCGTAGTTGAAAAGAGCTAAACAAACCACATATTAACGTAGGATGAGCTTGAATCCCTAGGTACCTTGCATAGGCGAGAAGTCGATAGGTGAAAAGAGTTGTATAATCACAATATATCGGATATACGTCACGTCCCTTGAGTTTTGTTGCTTTGACGAATGGTGAGGTGAGGTGGCTGGTAGAGCTGGGGCGCAGAGAATTTGTTATAAGGTGATTATGCTGACAAAAGAGAACCAAACCTAAATAGACAAGTCCATGACTCAAAAGTGCTTTTGAATACTACTTTTATTTTTCTGGATATAGACTGATCGATGCGGGAAGTCTACATGGGATATGTATTTTGTTGTTCTTGAGGTCTTCACGAAGCTGAGCAATGCGAGAAGCTTCTGATAGAGGCTGACTTTGTATAGCTGTCCTTCAAGGGAGCAGTCTATTTATAGTAGCAGATGTGGCTTTTGTGTATAGCTGTCCTTCGGGGAGCAGTCTATTTATAATAGCAGATGTGGCTTTGCACATAGCTGTCCTTCGAGGGAGCAGTCTATGTATAACTTAGAGGTCTAGATGTCCATTTGGCATGAAGCATCTAGTTTTGTAGGAAGTTTGACTCAAGAATATCCCATAAGTGTATAATTGAGAACATGTTATTTTGATACTTTTAAGTCATGGACCAGACTAAAAAGGGGAAGGCATCTTTAAGAGGAGGTGATGACCAAACCACGTGAGCTTGATTCTATTTTGAGATGCATGAAACAAAGTGTATGAGGTGGTAAATGAGCTCAAGGGACGAGCGCAAGGTAGATAAGAAGTGATATAACACTAAATTCAACAGTAGAATGGCCGAAGATGCAAGGCATTAAGGGGTTCAGGCTCAGGTTTACCATTAAGCGAAGCTAAATGGTAAGTGCCTGATCCATAAGTGTGAGTGATAATGTAAGGCCCAATCCAATTAGGAGCAAATTTTCCACGTTTGCTCTTTTCTAGTTTGGTTACATGTTGATTCTCTTTGAGGACAAGATCACCAACCTTAAAGGTACGCTCATGAAGTCACTTATCATAAGCACGCTTGATGCACTTTTGATAGATTTGAAGGTGGTCAAGAGCTGTAAGACGACGCTCGTCAAGAAGCTCCAATTGGGCTAACCGCTCTTGGCGGAAATCATCATTGGTGAGAATATCCTGAAGAGATATTCTTAGGGAGGGTATTTGTATTTCGAGAGGCAAGACAGCCTCGGTACCATATACCAAAGAAAATGGGGTGGCATTAGTGGAGGTACGAATGCTAGTCCGATAAGCCCAAAGGGCAAAGGGGATGTGATCAGGCCAATTTTTTCCAGAATCATTAACGACTTTCATGAGAATTTTGGTCAGGGTTTTGTTAGAAGATTCGGCTTGACCATTTTCTTGTGGATAGTAAGGTGATGAGAAACTAAGTTTGATACTAAAGTTGTCACAAAGGTCTTGTAACAACTTATTTTTGAAAGATTTCCCATTATCTGTTATCAGGCGATGAGGAACACCAAAACGACAGATAATGTGATGGTTGATGAACTCTACAATTTTTTCTTTTTTGGTTGAAATGAGTGGAATGGCCTCCACCCATTTAGTGTAATATTCGGTCACTGTGATTATCCAACGGTGACGTTGTGAAGAGGGCGGGTGAATCTCACCAATAAGGTCTAAACCCCATTGTGAGAAAGGCCAAAGATCTCGTGCGACCTGTAGCGGATGGCTAGGAGTATGTTGAAGGTTGGCATGTTGTTGACACATAATACAACGCTTAACATATTCATAGCAGTCATTATTAAGAGTAGGCCAATAATAGCCTAGGCGAAGGATCCGTTTGGCCACGGCAAGGCCACTAAAATGTCCACCACAAATGCCGTCATGGACTTGTTGGATGATATAGGTGACCTCCGCGCCGGTTAGACATCGAAGGAGGATGCCATCAAAGCCACGTTTATAGAGGAGTCCCCCCATGATGACGTAACGAGAAACACTTTTAAGAAAAGCACGTTTTCCGTTACTCATAAGGTCAGATGGGAGAACAGAGGTTGTAAGGTAATCGTGAAATTGGTGATACCAAGTATCCTGCGAATCAGTGGATACATTATTTATCATACCAACATCCGGGGCTGAGTAAGATGGGGCAAAGAGTTGTTGGACCAAGACAAATATGTCAGAGTCAGTTGGTGAGGCAGGAATTTGCGAGGCTAAGCAAGCCATAGTATCCACAAATTTATTAGTTGAGCGGGGAATGGTTTGGATAGAATAATGAGTAAATAAGGTCAAAAGTGAATCCACGTAATGTTTGTACTTTTGAAGTTCCTCATTTTTACATTGGTAGATGCCCGTAACTTGATTGACGACTAGTTGAGAGTCACCAAAAATGTTAATAGATTTTACACCTAAGTGTAACGCAACCTGGAGACCCAAAACAAGGGCCTCGTATTCCACTGTATTATTAGTGCAGGGGAAATCGAGCTGGAATGAAAGAGGCATAGGTTCAGCGTCCAGAGGAATGAGAACAACGCCGGCCCCTCCACCGCGCTGGCATTTGGATCCATCGAAGAAGAGGGTCATTGGATACGACTCCTCACTGAGTGAAAGAGTGGCAATGAGTTCGTCAGGGAAAGTAAAATTGGTAAATTGTTCCCTAGGTAAAGGGGCTTCCGCGAGTTGGTCTACGATAGTTTGTCCTTTGATTGATTTCTGGTGTACAAACTCAAGGTCGAGGTCGGCGAGCATAAGCCATCGGGCGATGCGTTGGTTTAGATGAGGTTTGGCATACATATAATGGATGGGGTCCGCGTTGGTGATGACAAAAGTTTTGTGATTCAGGAGGTAGTGTCGGAGTTTGGTGGCCACGAATGATAGGGCTAGGCACAACTTTTCTACATGTGTATACCTAGTCTCGTAATCCACCAGAGTACGACTTATGTAATAAATGGCTTGTTCTCGATGCTCGAGTCACGATGTGCGAGCATGGCTCCTACAATGGTGGTCGGTGGAAAGGTAAAGGTAGAAAGGGTGATCGTCCTGAGGTGGGATAAGCACGGGTGGCTGCAAGAGATAGGCTTTAAGAGCCTCAAAGGCTTGGTGGCACTCTTCGCTCCATTGAAAGACAATGTCCTTTTTAAGGAGATGATGGAAAGGTTGACATCGATCCGAGAGTTGTGAGATGAAACGCCGGATAGATTGGAGTTTTCCCTGCAAACTACGCAATTGTTTGAGGTTAGTGGGTGGGGGCATTTCTAGGATAGCTTTGACTTTAGCTGGATCGACCTCGATGCCACGCAAAGAGACAATAAAACCAAGGAGTTTTCCCGAAAGGACACCAAAGACACATTTCTTTGGTTGAAGACGAACACAGTATTGTAACAGGTGATCGAAAATAATGGTTAAAACATCGAGATGTTCACTGCGATGTTTAGATTTGCCAAGAAGATCATCGACATAATCCTCAAGGATAGTGTGCATAATGTCATGAAAAATGTAAGTCATAGCCCGCTGATAGGTCACACCAGCATTCTTAAGGCCAAACGGCATGACACGATAGCAGAAGGTTCCCCAAGGAGTTATGAAGGTGGTTTTATGTTGATCGGCCGGGGCTACCAAAATTTGATTGTATCCCGAGAAGCCATCCATGAGGGAAAGCATCTCATGGCCCATGCAGTGAGATCAACAAGTTGATCAATACTTGGTAGGGGGAAGTCATCCTTTGGGCAAGTGAGGTTAAGGTCCCGAAATCCATACATATCCGAAGTCCCCCGTTGCTTTAGTAATAGGTACGATGTTAGAAATCCATTGAGGATAATCAATAGGTAAGATGAAGGAAACAGAAAGGAGTCGTTGAAGCTCTTCTTTGACCAAGAGGGCAATGCGTGGATGCATTTTTCTCAGTTTCTGTTTAACTGGTTTGGAATCGGGTTTCAGGGTAATGTTATGGACAACAATGTCAGGATCAATTCCTGGCATGTCAGCATAGGACCAAGCAAAAGCTTGGTTGCGGGAACGGAGGAAGGTAGTGAAGGCAGTTTGTTCTGATGCGTTAAGAGATTGTCCGATCTTCACAATGTGAGGATCATCCTCTGTGTGGATGTTGATTTCTATAGTCGACTCATTCAACATGGTTTGAGTGTCAGATGGTAAGGCGCGTTGAATATAAGAGTCATCCGCACCAAGGTAAGTGAGGATGGAGTCGTCATCCTGGCACTCAACAACATTAATTGAAGGTGAGTCCTCTTCGATCATGTCTGGATATAGAAGGGGAAGAGAAGATGGGTCTTCATTATCGCGTTGATAAGTGAGAGGACCCAGGAAGATAGCGTTTATGAAAAAAAAAAAGTTAGGAGGGATAGATTCAGGGTCTATCGACTCTGTGGGTGACGATGGCAAAATGGGTGATGATGGTTCGGAAGGGGTGACTTCATCATCTTCCTGATACAATGGATAGGTGGTGTCTTCGGTGTAGGTGGTTCAGAGAATCCAAGACCACGACGATCTTTGTGTTTTGTGTAGTTACAGGAATGATCGTATGTCGGCCTTGTTCATAAAGACCAAAACCGAAGCCCTTCCAAGCACAGCGCGTCAGGAAGGTGAGGGCGAAACGACGATTAGTTAGATATTGAAAATCAGATTGGAAGGGAACCACACCAAGGGGAGGTTCAGGGGTGACAGAGGATGTATCGACACCCCCATACGTTAGGTTGGTGCGGCAATTAGGTGGTCCGTAGGAGATTACTTCCCCCACACGACGGTCGTAGGTAGGATGCGCATGTAACTGTCCGTACTCCTGTGGGGTATGGAAAGTGCTAACGTTATATAGGTGATACTCCCCCAGTGTAAGGCATTGAAAAACATCTACCAAGGGATCTGAGGTCGGGATGTTGTCCGCGGGGAAGGAAGCGGTATTTGCGGTGGCGGTTTCATTGGTTGAAGGTGTAGGTGCGGTTGAGATGGATGGTTGAGGTGTGGTCGAAGTAGATGGTTGGGTTGGATGAATGGGTGTCTTGACTGGTACAAGCACATCATTAGGGTGATATAACATATTGCAGGTTTTGAAGGGGGAGCGCTTTTTTACGGTGTAGGACTTCCCCTCATACTCGAATTTTATGCATCTATGTAAGGTGGAGGGAACGCATCCCATAGCCCGGATCCAAGGGCGGCCTAACAACATGTTGTATTGGAATTCTCCCTCAAGGACATAGAAGAGTTTAGGTAAAGTACGTGGCCCTACACGAATGTTAAGGATCACGGTGCCTAAGGTAGAAGTAATAGCATCATTGAATGAACGCAACATGGTGGGGTTGGCACACATGCAACTAGAAGGGATATTCATTTGTTGGAAGGCTTTGGAAGAGATGATGTTTAGGCTAGCACCCCATCAATCATAACACGACGTACTCGGATGTCTCGACGTAAGCCGAGATGAAAAGAGCGGGGTCAGGATCTTCTGCACCAAAGTCGACAATTTCATCTTCTAGAGAAACCGATGCAGAGCTGCATTGTTGTACAGAGATAAAGTGGTTGGGGAGATAGGTTGTTTGGTGAGAGAAGCAACGTGATTGGGTGTTAAAATGGAGGCAACGGGAAAGGTTTCATTAGGTAGGACCTCTATCCCTTGGAGGATTTCAATGAGAGCTTGTCGATGAGATTCAGAGGTTTGAATGAGATCATACAGTGTCATTTTTACAGGTGATTGGTGAAGTTGTTTGATCATGGTACGGTGGGCAACTCCATCAGAGACGGGGTAGATAGGTCCACGAATAACCACTTTAGGTGGTGGTGTGATCGGGATGGCGGACGGAGAAAGAGAGGCCGCAGGTGTGCTTTCTTTAGCTTTCCCATTGGTTTTCTACCCTCGAGTAGCAATGCTAATCATGTTGATCTCGTGAACACGAGAGGAGGAAGATGGTAGGGATAAGTCATTGTCTTCGAGAGGTGGGGTTGCAATAATGATATTTCTTGGTGAGGTGGGGACAGGCGGTATAGGAGAGGGGATTGAAGCTAAAGGTTTCTCCCTTCGTAAGTTGTCTTTCTTAACCTTTCTATCCGAGAGAGGTGACTGACGAAGGATGGCTTTCAAAGTTTTGCATCCCTCTACATCATGTCCTGGTGTGTGGTGGTAAGCGCAGATTTTAGACTCATCATAACCTATAGGTCGAGGTTTAGATGGATCATAGGGTCTAAGTGGGGGTAGGGAAATGGTCGCATTCTCCACCAACATATCAAGGATCTTGGCGTAAGATCCTTTGAGCGGGTCAAAGTCAGAGGAAGATGAGGCTATTGATTGGGTGGGTTTTGGTAATGTTTGGGTATGGTTGGTTCGTATGGGTGGTGGTTTAGACAAGGGGTTTTGATAATTGGATTTAACTAAACGTGGCTTCTTCGGCACAGAAGTTATGTTTAGCTGGTTAGATGATGAGGCCACAGATGACGTGGTGGTGGGAAACAACCACGGAGAAAGAGGAGTGACAACAAACAAATCCTTTGATGATGGAGTTTGTTTAAGGTTGATAGGTGGACAGGATACTTGGGGTGACGGTGTTGATACACCCATGGATCTCTGTATGGGTGTAGAAGGTGTAGGTCATTTTAAAGAAAACGCAGGAGGTATGATGTATTGAGGCAAGGTGGAGGGGTGAGGTCCCAATATAGAAGGTAGGTGTGACGGCGAGGGTTTTAGTTGTGACAGAGGCATAGATTGGACTTGAGGGGATTGGGTTTGTCTCCTAGGTGGATGGACGGCTTTATTTTTGGATAAATCTAACCGTTTAGGTGGGTGTGTTAGGCTGGGTATTGGTGAAGTCCCAAGCATAGGGGAAGGTGTGGTTAAGTTAATAGAGGTGGATGAGGTATTCGGTAGAGATGAGGGGGGTGAAGATGAGGACATAGGCATTTTGAGCTTTTGTAAATACCTCGGGTATATGGTAGAGGTGTCTGGATCGGTCATCTGCATTTGAGTAGAGCATGGTGTACTCAAACGCTCCCATAGGACTCGTCTATCTTCTGAGGGATGACAATCTTCACGTGTGAATAGGAAATTTTGTATGGAAGAGAGGTGGGTTGTGATTCCGGTCCACTGTGGGTGTGATACAGGGGGTAAATGAGGCACTGTATCAATGGGCGTTAAGAGGTCAACCGGTCACTGAAAAGATTTAGGCGATGAAGAACTAATAGGTAGGAGGGCATGTTTGAGGGGATCCGTCATGATTAAAGAATTTGGTGATGTCGGTTCGAGGGGTTTCTCTTCTAAGGATGACAGAAAAAGTGGCGAGCCTTCTTCTTTTATAGCAAGAGTGACGGAAGGAGATGTTTGGGAAATAGATAAGTTAGATAACATCCGCTCACAATCTTGCAGGGATGTGGTGTAAGAAGACTCATTCGTGAGAAGAGAACTCTGGGCGGTTAATTCCTTTATGGGTAAAGGAATGGCAAGATTATCATTTTGTCTTGATGGGGGTGAAGGGGGTTCGGATCCCTGCGTTAGTAAAGAGGCTTGATTCAGAATTTCCTCGATAGAAGCTTTTGGTTGGGAGTCGAAAACTGCATGGATTTCATGAACACTCTCCTCGGCTAAGATATCTTGGTTTATGTTACTATTAGAAGAGTGGTTTGGGAATGGTTTGTTGAAGATTTTCAAATTTCGGTTAGCAGGGGCATTAGGATTATCGAGGGTTATATCCCCTGCATCAACCATTTCCTGCACTATGTTTTTCAACATCTTACAGTTTTCGTGACTGTGTCCCTTCACGCGGTGGAAGTTACAGAAGTCATTTTCTTTGTACCAAGAAGGTATAGCGCGGGTGGAATCAAACCCGGAGTGAGGTTTAACAGGAGGTAAGGTGATAGCTCCCGCTTTGAGCAATTTTTCCAAGATGACACCATAAGTTTCTCCCAAGGGAGTGTAATTGATGGGCTCGGCTTTATACTTATAGGTGGTTTTTGGCGGGGTATTAGACGGTGCTTGGGATTTGACCATCACCGCGTGTACAACTCCTTTTGATTTCGAAGCAGTCGATGCGTGAGAATTGGTGGTGTTGGGTTTGTTGGTGGAGTCTTGGGTTCGAAATTAGGGTTTTTGTTGCGCAACCGCAATTTCTCTTCCTCTAAGGCTCGAATCTCTAGTTTCCGAGCCATAGTAAAGGCCTCATCAAAGGTGCGGAAAGTTTGAATTTGGAGGGTAGGAGAAATGTGCTTAGCGCAGGCCCGCGTAAAGAGTTCGATAAGTTCGGCCTGAGGCAAGGCATAAGTAAGTTGGTTGATAAGGCCCCGCCATCGTCCAACGAAATCTGATAGATTCGTCTTCAAATTGTCGGATGGCATAGAGGTCGGTGATGGATACTTTCTTGGCGATATTAATGGAGAAATGATCCAAGAAAGATTGGGCTAATTGGTTAAAAGAGAAAATTGAGTGCTGGGTTAAAGCACTATACCATTCCAAGGCGGGTCCTGATAAGGACATGGGAAAGGTGTGGAGTAGTAAGGCATCGTCATGAGCAATCAGATAGCAGGCATGTCTAAATGATCGCAAGTGTTGTTGAGGATCCTCCTTACTATTAAAATGAGTAAATTTTGGTAATTCCCATTGAGGAGGATATGAATGAAGGGGGACAGAAGGATGAATAGGCTCCCGAAAAAACTTGCTCGTATGTCAGGGTGCTACGGCTTCCTGAAATAGAAGCCTCCAGATTTTGCATCTTGTCCATCATTTGTTTGATTAAATCAGTGGTTGGATGAGATGATGGTGCGGTTGTTGTAAACGGAGGAGGATTGGGCCAAGAGCCACCACTAGACAATGGTGGGGTTAAATGTTGATAAGGTATTGAGGATGAATATGTTGAGGCGACCGAATAGGGATGTCCTATATAAGATGTTGAAGCCACCGGATAAGTGTGTGGAAATGAAAAGGTGGGCGGAGCTTGAGAAGGAAAGCTCGTGTGGATAGGTGGCAGAGAGCAAGTTATGAAAGGGGCAGTCTGCGAGAGAGACGAGGTAGGAGGAGTCGGCGGTAATGATATGTGGGGCCCCAGATTAACCAAAGGAAAGCCAATCTGTGCCGTATGAACCTCCGAAGCCACTGAGTTGGGAGACGGGGCTAAGGATGAAGAAGGTAAGGCGGAGTTATTAGGTGGGGAAGGAGCTAAGTGAGCAGCTATACTAATAGGCATACCAACAAGGAGTTGACCGTCGGGTGTACGGTCAGGGGTATGAGACAAATAGTATTGTACAACGCTAGGATTAGCATCCAAAAATTTCACAAATTCCTTATCTCCTACAGGGATTTTGGGAACCTCACTGGTGTCCGTAGGATTCCCCATAGGATGTGAAGGGGGTGATTCAGAAAAGGCACGGAATAGGCATGTGAAACCATGGTTGCGGCTTGTTTCTGAGTGATAACAACCATGGACAAGAGTACACAGCAGGATTCAATCTATCAGGAACAAAAACAGCCACAAGATGTTGGAATTGGTAGGTTGTTGGTTTGTCGAACTGTGAAAGAAAGTAAATGATATTGATCAGGTAACCGATGTCGGTCAGACAGTAGCCGACGTCGTCAGTTAACCGATGTCGGTAGAATAGGACCGGTGTAAGAAGTTGTAAGAAGTTGCTGATTTGGGGTTAACGATGCTTAGTATACCTACCAAACTGTTCTGAAGTGATCACTGAAACAGTGTATGACAGAGAAACAGAACTAAAAACAAGCAAGATGCACAAGCAAATCAAGAGACTAACCCTAGGATTAGTTTTAATTATTGTGGGCTTATGCCTTAGACGCAAGATGATGTCAATCCTAAACAAAAGACCTAAGGGAGATGTCAAGTTTGTTTTGGCTTATAAGGTTACCTCAATCGGGCGGAGGAATACCGCGGAAAAGGGGGATGTTTGAGCTGTTGTGTTGATTATGATGTGATTTGGGATGTGTTGTGCAGTGAAAGTAAGATTAATTTCTTGTCAATACCATGGATATCACCCCCACGTGTACGACCTGTTACTTAATCTACGTTCACTAGAATTGAAAACAACAAGCAAGAATGTGATGCACGTGTTTTAAACCCAAATCGAAAATGATATTCGATGAAGCAAAGAAGATGACTTTCACTAATGCAAAGATGAGGAAGAAAGACAAATTCTTTTACCAAAATAACAAAATATCTTGTGAATATTTAGAAGAAGAAAATAGCAAGTGTGCTCCCTATATGAAAGCAAGCAAGAAAGAAAGAAACCCAAGAAAGGGTCCCACCAGGCATGCCAAAATGTTTCGCACATAATGTTTCCATTCTTAGAATAGAGGTGCTTCTATCCTTTCATTCTCTTGAGAAACAGATAAGGGTTAGGGCTAGGAGGAATACCTGTTGAATGTTGGGAGGGTGCGCGCATACCGTAGAGAGAGATCAGATCGATTGCGAAGAACTCCTTTTTGTCTAGGAAGGACTACCTGCAAGTAAGAATACAAGACCACCAGATTTTAGTTAGACAATAAATGAGGGAACTGCCTTGGGCCCAGGAAATATTAGACTTCCTTTCAAGGTGGTCAGTTCCCCTCTTAAATACGAATTAACACAAATTCTAACAAAGAAGTTATTGCAAAATTACAATTTAATTACCTCGTTAAAAAGCAATAGAGGAAAGGCTGGTTTTGGTTTGAGTCACAGTGACCGATGCCGGTCACTGTACAACCGACTATGGTTTTACACCGGTACCGGTTGCTGATAACCGATACCGGTAGGGGCAGTGATTTAGGGGCTTTCAATGAAGGAAAGCTATAAGGCGGTTATGGTGTTTATAAGGCTGGTAAATGATTAGGGATAGGCAATAGGGTGATGGAGAAGACTCAGAGAGTGTGGGGCTGTTCTTGGGGCAATGTAAGGGTAGAGGAATGACAGTTAGATGTAGGGTGCTGCCGGGTAGTAGATCTAGGAGTGAACTTATAATTACTATGATTCAGAAGTTCAAGAAATGTTATTTAAAAATGTACAAGACACTACTTACTAGTTCCTGATGAAGATACAGGTCCAAGGATTGTGATGATGAAGGCAGGGCTCAGGTGGGATGATCTGACAATCAAAAATGAGCTATCTTCTCTCCCAATGCTTGGATGAGTGTCGTTGTGCTCTAGTTCCTCAGTTGCAGTCTTGGGCTCGATGTCCTTCTCTGCAAACTCTTCTCTTTTCTTCACTTGTCTCTGCTCTGCCAAGTGAATTCGGATCTTTCAAATGAATTCCGATCCTTTGTTTTTGGTTGGGGGAGGTCATTTACAGGGAACCGATGGCGGTTACGTAACCGACGGCGGTCGAGTAGGAACCGATGTCGGTTAAGTCAAAGTGGGCTATTTTTAGTAAAATAGCCAACTTTCCCTCCTTTTCTCCCGAGGGATTAGTTGTGGGCTTGGTCAAGTCATGATTAGGTTGGTTTTGGTGCGGGTGAGAAGTAATTAGTCATGGGTGTGGATGTAGACCAAGTTATAGGTCTTAATTAGGTTAGTTTAGGGTTAGGGCTAGGTCATGATGAGGTGGCAAAATGAGGTGGCAGGTTTGGAGATGTGGATTTATTAATTATAAGGTAATTAATAAATAATTGTGTAAGGTTTAAGTGATGATGGCATGTTTTTCGAAAACAAGAAACCCGGAATCCAAAACAGTAAGTCCATGATGAAAATTTCATCTTTTTCTTCATTTATTTATTTTTAATAGATCGATCGATGGGAAGTCTATATGGGATGAGAATATTATCTCTTGAGGTCTTCGTGAAGTTGATTGATGTGGGAAGCTTCTAGATATTTGTATTGAATCATTAAATAACTTGATATAGTTGTCCTTGAAGGAGTAGTCTATTTTATAGCAGCGACATATAAAGAAGAGATGTTCCTTTTGAGGGAGTCATCTTTTGTTGGACGTTTGACTCAAGGAGTTTTATCCCTTATTTTTTTGTGGATTTTTAAGTCATGGACAAGACTATAGAGGAATATTAAGTTCTTGTTTAGAAGACAAGACCGTAGCACACGAGATTAACTTTGGAAGAGGTAGTTTTGAGTGATAAATGACCATGGGATTCCATCTTGAAGAAGATAAAATGTATCCATGAGAATCATGCTATGAGTAGAGCCATGGTACTAATATTGAAGACAAGGCTAAAAAGGTGAAGGGTAATCACTTGATTCTTGTTTAGTCTTGGATCCTCAAAATGGTTAGTATGGAGGGTGAACTACACTCAAGGGTGAGCAATCAACGGATAGAAAGTGATATAGGACTTGACATCAACAATAGAATGGTTGAATATGTAAGGCATTAAGGGGATCAAGTTCAGGTTTACCTTAGAGGGAAGACAAACAATAAGCACTTGATCCATAGGCATGGGTAACGATATAGGATCCAAGCCAATTAGGAGCAAATTTTCCCTGTTTCCTTTTCTCCTCTTTGGTTACATGTTGATTTTCTTTCAGGATGAGGTCACCAACCTGAAAGGTTTGTTCATGAACACATTTTTCATAGGCACATTTGATACATTTTGGTATATTTAGAGATGGTCAAGAGCATTGAGATGACGTTCATCTAATAACTCAAGTTGCACCAAAAATCTTGGCAAAAGTCATCATCATTGAGCATGTCTTGTAGTGAGATGCGAGAGAGATGGAATCTAGATTTTGAGAGGTAAGACAACCTCAGTACTATAGACCAGAGAAAAGGGTGTGGCATTAGTCGAAGTGTGAATACTAGTGCGATAAGCCCACAAGCCGAAAGGAATATGAGTATGCCAATATTTCCCAATATTGTTGAATACCTTCATAAGAATTTTGTTCAAGGTTTTATTGGTGGATTCTACTTGACCATTGGTTTGCGGGTAATAAGGTGATGAGAAACTAAGTTGGATGCCAAAAGCATCACATAGTTTGCATAGGGTTTTGTTTTTGAATTGTTTTCCATTATCGGTGATAATGCGGTAAGGGAGACAAAATCAACAAATGATATGATGGTTGAAGTAGGTATTGTTTCAAGGCTTTGAAGGATTTATGGTATTCAACATCCCATTTGAATGAAACATCTTTCTTGAGAAGATGATGGAAGGATTGACAACGGTTGGAAAGTTTTGAGATAAAATGACGAATTGATTGAAACTTTCCTTGTAGGCTATGAAGTTGATGGAGATTAGTGGGTGGCAGAATTTCAAGAATAGCCTTGACTTTAGTAGGATCAACTTCTATGCCATGCAAAGAAATGATGAAACCTAGGATTTTTCCAGAAAGTACCACAATGACACACTTCTTTGGTTGAATATGAACACAATACTTGATGAGGTGGTCAAAGATGACTTTAAGAACAAGTAGGTATTTAGTTAGATGCTTAGATTTGGTAAGCATATCATCAACATAATATTCCAATATGCGATGCATGATGTCATGGAAGATGTAAGTCATGGCTTGTTGATATGTAGCACTAGCATTTTGAGGCCAAAAGGCATGACTCAATAGTAGAAAGTCCCCCAAGGGGTGATGAAGGTAGTCTTGTGTTGATCCTCGGGAGCTAGTAATATTTGATTGTAGCCGAGAAACCATCCATGAGTGATAAAATTTCATGGCTAGCGGTGAGATCAACTAGTTGGTCAATGCTTGGTAGTGTGAAATTTTCTTTAGAACAAGCGAGGTTGAGGTCATGGAAATCCATCAAATGTGGAGTCCCCCTGTCACCTTTGTGACAAGAACGATGTTAGAAATACATTAAGGATAATCAATGGGTAGAATGAGGGAAACCAGAGAAGGCACTAAGATATTCTTTTACCGAAAAGCAATGCAAGGATGCATTTTCTACGCAACTTTTGTTTGATGGGTTTGGCATCAGGAATGGTTACGATATTGTGGACCACAATTTTTGGGTCAATACTGGGCATATTGGCATAGGACCAGGAAAATGCATTGCTATGGTCCCAAAGGAAAGAGGTGAAGGATTTCTATTCAGTAGCATCTAAATATTGGCCGATCTTTAGAATGTGTGGATCATCCTGAGTGTTAATGTTGATTTTGATGGTCAATTCATTCAACATGGTTTGCGTCTCAGAGGGTAACGACCAATGAATATAAGAGTCTTCTACACCAAGGTAGGTGAGGATGGAATCATCATCCTGACCTTAAATGACATTAATTAAAGGTGCAACATCATAGATTATGTCGGGATTTAGGAATGGGAGAGAAGAGGGAGCCTTACCATCGCTTTGATTGGTTATCGAGTCCCGGGAAATGGTGTTTATGAAAAAAAAGTTAGGAGGAATAGATTCGGGATCTATGGACTCCGTGGGTGAAGATGGTAATGTGAGTGAATGAGAGGGGAATATTTCTCATCCTAGATAAGGTCGACGTAAAACTTCTTGGAGGGTGGATCATCAAAACCAATGCCACTACAGTCATTGTGTTTACGAGAGGTACAGAAGTGACAGTGTATGGCGGCCTTGTTCATAAAAACCAAAGCTAAATCCTTTCCATGTGCACCAATGGAGGAAAGTGTGAGCAAAGTGGCGTTTAGTGAGGGAGTGTAGGTCAAATGAAAATGGTTGGGTTTGGGATGGAGGTTCAGGTTTATAGGTTTCCATATCGACTCCCCATACGTTAGATTAGTTCAAAGGTGGGGAGGGCCATAAAGGCAAACTTTGCCGATACGGATGTCATAAGCTGGGTGTTAGCGCGGGTTCCCATACTCTTACGGGGTGAGGAAGGTGTCGATATTGTATAGGAAGTATTCCCCTAGAGTGAGGCATTGAAAAACACCTTCTAAGGGATCAGTAGTTGGTATGTTGGTAGTGGTTATAGATGTCTCACTAGATGTTGGGGAAATAAGTGCATCGGCGTGTAGAGGCTACAACTGCATTGGGGATAGCAAGGTTAGATGTAGCAGAAGTAGTGGAAATTCTGGTGGATGGGCTCATGGGTGAAGGTGAAGTGGTGACATTGGTAGATTCCTTGACCAGTATAAGCACATCATTCAAATTGATATAGCATGTTATAGGTCTTGAAAGGTGATGGGTCGGTAGGGATGGTGTAATTCTATCCTTCATGTTCAAATTTGAGGAATTTATGTAAATTGAAGGGACAAAACCATGGCATGGATCCAGGTTATAAAAGCAAAAGTTATATTGGAACTATCCTTCTAGAACATATAAAAGTTACGTGATAGTGTAGGGGCCCACGTGGACATGGAGAAAAATGGTATCTAGGGTAGAGGTCATGGCATCATTGAAGGAGTGCAACATAACAGGGTTACCATACATGCAATTGGCATGTATCTGCATTTGATCATATGCATGGGAGGAAATGATATTTATGCTAGCACAACCATCAATCATAGCATGTCATATCGTATATTATCGATAAAGACAGAGATGAAAAGAGTGGGTTTGGGGTCATCGGACTAGAAGGGAGAAATATTTCCATCTAAAAGCGAGGGCTGCTACTTGGTGAGTAGGTGGAGGTGTAGGGGAAGGTGAAGATCTAGTGAGAGAGGCTACGTTATGAGGGGTAATGATGGAGGTGATGGAGGTGAAGATCTAGTGAGAGACTTCGAGAGATTGAGAATGTGACTCGAGTTTTGGATGAGGTCATATAAAGACATTTTAAGGGGGATTGGTCTAGTTGTTTTAACATTGTGTGATGTGTGACCCCATCGAAAATAGGATATGCGGGACCTTGAATGATGACTTTGGGTATGGGTGTAGGTGGCATGTTGGAGTACGGGGTTGGTTGATGGGCAATTGCATTTTCCTTGCCCTTGTATGTATGATCTGGCCGGTGGTGGTTTGGCCAAATGTTGATCATGTTAATACGAGGGAGAGGTGAATGAAGAGGGTGTTTCGTGGAAGGTATAGTGGCATGAGGGAAAAAACCTAGTGGGGAGATACGATCCTTGTAAAATGAGTAGGGCTGCTATTCTAAGGAATTTTGGTGGTGGTTTGGCCAACTCTCTTAAACGAACCATGTTGATCTCAAATCTCGGGGGTGGATAAAAGAGTTATGGGGGTGGAGATTGTGGTTGCTAAGTAGGTAAAGGGAGGAGATATGTGGAAATTGGTGAATGTGAGTTGGGAAGTGCTAGAGGTGGTGACGTTGAAGGTATTGCAATAGTTGTGGTGGTGTTTGGTTTGGTCACTCAAAACACTTTTGGATAGATAGTGGAGGTTTCGGTGAGTGATAACTAGATTTTGTTGAAATAAGAAGTAGAAGGTGTCCCCAAAGTAAGGCTCTATCGACATAGTCTAAGTGATTGGCCAAGCGTGAAAATGGTGTTATACCATGTAAGCGGGGCCTATGTGGATTGAGTGACAATCCCCATAAAATGTGTTTGAGATACGAGGAAAATGGCTAGCCTCGGACTCTGGGATAAGAGAGCCTTTGAAAGTAGATCAAAGGGATCTTGAAGGTCGATGGTGAATGGTCATCTAAAGGTAGTGGTAATTCTATATTAAATATGTATCTTCCATTGGTAGAGGAGAGGATGGGCTAGATGAAGTGGAGTCTCTCCTTATATAAAAAAGATGTTGGTGTAGGTGGTGGACTGTGTCTTCATGAGTAGGAGAAGTGCCAAGATGCCCTAATATCAATTGTTCGAGAATTTTGAGGGGTCAAAGCGGCATGTTAAGTATAGGTTCTTCCATACTCACATCCTTTAAATAGGATGGGTGGAAGAAAATGAAGGGGATGTTACGTGGTGGAGTAGATGAAATAGGCTTGTGTGCGAGTGTAATGGAGCTCGTGGCTAAGATTTCATCTATGGATGGCACGTGAAGAAATTTGGAGACAACTGGTATGTCATCAAAAATAGTGTGGACCTTATGGACATTTCTATCATTGTTTGAGGTATCACCAACTTGGTTGGAAGATGGGGCATGATTAGGGAATGGATTCTTGAAGATGTGTAGTTTTGGTGGTTATGCTTGCATTCGGGCTATCCAAGATTAGATCTCCATTTTCTAACATTTCTTGCATGATACTTATTGAAGGTGATGTAGTTATTGTCGCTTCATGACCTTTGACATGATGATAGTTACAAAATTCATGTTCCTTATACCATGCATAGGCATGGGTTCTTAGGATCAAAACCAATATGTGGTTTTATAGGTGGAAGGGTAATGACAGGAGTTTATGGAAACAATTACTTTTTCTTTGAATACCTTAACAATATTCTCCAAAATCATGTGTAGAAGAATAAGATTCTCTGAGTATTAACATTCTTCTTCTTCTTCTTCTATTTTACTTTCATTGTTCTCGTCCTCCAAATCCGAATGGAAAGCTTGGACAAGAGAGAGAAAAACTGAGAAGGGGTTTGGCTAGGTTTGATTGATGAGGGGACCATCCTTGATAATTACTAAAATTTTGAGCGTTGGCAGATTCTTTGGGTTTTGAATAATTGTTTTGGGGTTTCAAAGATAATGAAGTTGTTGGAACATAATTATTAAGTGGTCTAAAAATTTTCCAACCCTTAATGTATATGGGTCCATCACTAATATATAGGTTAATATTTAATAATATGAAATATTTATATTTCTATTATTAAATATAAATCTAACCTAGGTATATACTTTAGGTTAAATATTTACTATCATGAAATGATTATATTTATAATATTAAATATTATAAATCTAGGTGTATGTGTCAACCATTTTAGGTTGAAAAGGTGGGTCGGGAGACATACCCGATCACCTTATATAAAAAGGAATTTAGGTCCTCATTTGATATATTTAGGAAATATATCAAAGGTTTATATAAACTCCTACATATCGATATATTCGAGAATAATACCAAGGTCAAGTGATTTGGTTTTACCCTTGGTAAATAGGTTTTCAAATGAGGTGATCTTCTTGGATGTAAAATAAGTTCTACGAAGTAAAAGGTTATTTTCAAAGTGGTTTTTACCCTATTGAGGTTTTCCACTATAAATATTATGTCACCTGTGTTATTTTTTTCTGTAAGTATTTATTTATTTATTTATGTTATGATGTAATCTTTATTTAAATATTTATTGTAACATTATGTAATATGTAAGTTGATTAAATCCGTATTTATTAGAATACTCAAATTATAATAGAAGCATCATTTGATTTGAACACAATGTTCTTATTACGAAGTTGAATCTTCTTTTCTTTGATAGCATGAATTTACAATTTCCGTGCCATGGTGAATGCCTCGTCAAAAGTGTAAAAGCTTTGTACTACAGAAATTGGTGAGATGTGTCTAGCACAAGCCCAAGTAAATAGCTCTATAAGCTCATTACAGGAGTAGTTGGAATGTGAGCTGATTAATTAAAGCTGTGCCAATGATAGTGACAAAGTCGGTGATAGACTCGTCATCATCTTTATCAAGTGGAATAAAGATCAGTCATGGTAACCTTCTTGACAATATTAATCAAGAAGTGTTCTAAGGAGGCATGGCCTAGTTGATTGAATGAGTAGATGGAATGTCTTAGTAGCCCACTATACCAATCCAATATAGGTATTTTCAGGACATTGGGAAATTCCTCATAAGTAAAGTGTTATCATGGGAAATCGGGTAACACCCATGTTTAAAGGAATGCAAATGTTGTTGTGGATCTTCTTTTCTATTGAAGCGGCTGAATTTTGGCATTTGCCAATGTACGAGTATGGTTGAATAGGAATGGATGGGTGAATAGTCTCATTACAAATTTCATCATAGGTGAGGGAATTGCATGAGCCGGCCGATTCTTATAGTGTACTGCATATTTTCATCATGAACTTGATGAGGTCATTGGTATGTTCTAGTGGAAGGGTTCCTCCTCCGGCATAAGGGGGCTAGTATTGAATCGTGATATGGGTGGTATTCCATTGTATGGTGATTCCAATAGGGAGGTTGAGAATAGGGGACCAACATAGAGGGCATGTATCCATAATGGGTAACAAACGAGATAGGGTGTTGTTAATAGTATGTGTATGTAGGTGGGATGGTCGTCGTGACTCTAGTAGCGATTGGGGGTAGTGTTTATGGGATGGAGAGGACAAGATTCTGGAATGGAGTAGGGGTCACTGACACCATGGGTGGTTGTGTTGCGGTGAATGGTATTTGTGATACAATGGGTGTGGATGAGGTTATGGTTGGGGTGGTAACTAAGGGGATAATAGATACTACGGGTGCAAGCGATACTACAAACACAACATGTCATGGTGTGTATGGGTCCTAGTTTGTGAAACCACTGGGGGTGAAGTAGGTGAAGGTAACACTACATTATTAGGGGATAATGCAAAAGTGGGAATAAGGGCATGAGAGATGGATATAGGAATGTTGTATATCAACTGACCTGAGGAGTCTTAGGTGGAAGAGTGGGAAAGGTAGAAGCGTAAGGCTACTGATATTACGATCGAGTTGTGAAAATTCTTCGTCACCTGCTAGCAATGGTGGTAGGTAAGGTTGGATCCATGGGTGAAATGAAGAAAGGTGGTGAGGACTAGGTGAGAGTGATTGACAACTAGCATGGAATATGAGGGCGTTAGTACTGGCTGTGAGTCACACCATATGAACAAGTCTTGACACAGTAAGACTATATTCTTAGATAATATAGAAAATAGTAGCAACTAATGAATAATGGGGTCTAAAAGATGAATCTAGTCAATGTATAGATTTTAAAATCAAACATAGGAAACTGAAAATGGTTAAGTTGACTAGTGATGGTTGAGGAAAACGATGGCGATTCTATCAAACCAATACCAGATTACTTATGGAGGAAAAGTGGTCTCAAATAATGAAACAAGAATGTTGGATGTGTATTGGGAAACTGTGTATGATAGTAGGTATCAACAGGGGAGAAATATGATGATGCCTTGAGGGCCAAAAATAGAACAAAAAGAGTGATGAAGGCTATTCCAGGTAAAGTAACTAGAAATCCAGAAGCCAACACCGGTTAGGGTTTAAGCGATGGCCAGTCCTTGGATGGACGTCGGTGAATTTGAAATTAGAAAGAAATGAAGAAATTGGGTTTTGTGAATTAAATTAAGTGAAGAATCAAACTCAGAAACCTAAGAATGAGGAGATGGGGCCCTGACACACTCAGACAAAGTCAGAATACTCCAACTATGATGGTGGAGTGTGCGAGAATAAAAAAATGGAGAGTTGTAGTCACACACCTCAAAACACAAGTAAAGAAGAACACTAAGAAAAATCATGATCCTAACAGTGATTTTCTTATGTTTGTTTACCTTATGCTATTTAGAACTGAGTGTGTGTATTTAGAAAAGAATTTTTGGTTAGGAAGGCATCCTACGAAGAAGGATATCTAAAAGGAGAGGTTTCGGGTATGTGTTATGGCGAGGCAGGCCATCCTCTCGAGATGATGACTTGACGAGAGGCAATGAGTGGGAGTACCTGCCAATCGATATGTGATCATGAGCAGGTGTTCCCGGTAAGATGTTGTTTAAGAAAGATGTGTATATTTTAATTTTGTATGAGTTTGGTAAGATACGAGAGAGAGAGAGAGAGAGAATGTGCTTTCTATGATTTTTTGTGTCAACCATCAGTTGGGCATGACTTCTAGCATATAGGTTGCCCTCATTTTAATGTGAGCTAAATGCAGTAAATCAGAATGTAATGCAACCAATTTTAAGCCCAAATTGAAATATTATGTTTGATGACAAAAATAGTGAATAGGAGAGGGTATGCTCTTTCACTAAATGCAAAAATCAAGAAGAATGGTTATTTTTAAGTGTCTAAAAGAAAGTGTATCCTTTAGAGAAATTAGAAAGAAGAGAGGTTTACTAAGGAAGAAGATTAATGTGTAATCTTTTTGAAGGGAAACAAACACACAAATTTTTCCAAGGAATGAAGAAAATGCAATAGAACCCCTAATGGGTCCCACCGGGCATGCCAAAATGTTTCACCATTTTCTTTATGTTTTGATATGATTTAGGTATCTTATTCAAGTACAATAAGAAAATCTAATCACAACAAGATAGGCTATAGTTGGATATGAAAGATGAGTTATCTATCAAGGTATTGGGGCTGGTTAAGGTCTGATTCTAGGTTGTTTAGGTCAAGTGGTATGAGGTTATTTGGCTTATTCTTGGGTAGGGTATAAAACACAAAGACCGATGCGATGCGGTTGGGTATAAGCGACGATGGTTAAGGGAGACCAATGATGGTTATGGGTGGTGGAATTAGTACGGTAGGGTGATGTTAATTCAATAAAAACCATATTGTAGGGGCTAGGTGAGGTTAGATGGGGCTAAAGAAGGAGAAGACAAGGCTTGTGGGGATACTGGGAACACTCGGAGAGGTGATATGATAAATGGGTGGGTGAGTTTTTGGTTTTTTTAGAAAGATGGCTATGGAGGAATGGGAATGTTAATAAAATAATAATAACAAGAAAGATAACCACTTTATAAACAAAATAAAAATGGAAATGATTAATGATAAAACACTTACCAATGTTGCGAGTCCAATGGCTAGGTGGTGGTGATGATCGATTGATGGAACGGAGCTTAGTGCGGTGGTGATGCTTCCCGAAATTTTACCATGAGTGCAATGCTTATGGATCTATCCTGGTGTTGGCTATGGATGCTTGGGTGCATGAAAAGACTCTGGTTCTACTTGTATGCAGCTCTCTTTTCATCCTCTTACTTTCAAAATGTGCCAACCCAAAAAAATGTTGTTTAGGTGAATAAATGGTAACCAATGATGATTCGGGTTGGCCACAATTGGTTTAGGGGTGACCAACATCGGTTTAGGTGGCATTCCCTAGGTTTACTAAAATGGATAGATATTTCTAATTTCTTTGGCCCAATTAGTTTTTTCTCTTGGATTATAATGGAAACTTCCCTTCTAATGGGTGGAATGTGGTTAAAGAAATTTTAGGGATTGATTTTAGAGTTAGACCAAATCTTAGCTCATTAAGGAAAGTAAGACTTAGTTATTGTTAGTTATGGAAACATGCCAAGAATAGGTCTAGGGTGAGGTGGTTGGATGAGGTGTCTAGGTGAGGTGGTGGGGTAGAAATTAAGATAATTAGATAATAAATATTGTGAGGATATATATTAAATCAATTAAATTAATAGTGGTGTGGGGTGGAAGGGGCCATGGTTAGGTGAGTATGTTTGAGCTGGTTATTTGACAAGGGACTAAGGGGAGTGTGACCCAATTTTGGTGTCTACACTTACCCCTACCTCATTCGATGGTCATACGCACATCATAAAGGCCATAAAATACTTCACCAAGTGGATGGCGGTTGTTCCATTAATGTATGTTATTGGTGCTCAAATATCGAAGATCATCATGAATTACCTCATATGTCGCTATAGTATTCCAATCGCCATTGTTACTGAAAATGGAAAATACTTCAAGAAAAAGATAATAAAATCTCAATGTCATCACTTTTAGATACAATTAAAGTGGTCAACACCATATTACCCTTAAGGTAATGGGTGAGAAGAATCCACTAATAAAACACTTGTTTGAATCATCGAAATTGGCATTTGGCAAATTCACCCTATAAGCTTATAGGACCTCTATTTGCACCCTTATTGGTGTGACACCTTATTCCCTAGTATTTGGAACTGATTCCATCATCCCCCTTGAAATAGTGTTTCCCTCCCGAGAATATCTCTTAGGGAATATTTACATAAAGATGAGGATTACAAAGTGGCTAGATTGACAGAATTGGAACACGTAGATGAAAGGAATATATGCTCACTCAACCATCTTTAATTGTATCAAAAAAATATTGTCACATAACTACAAAAAAGATAATTATACCTCGTCGATTCGAGGTTGGAGATTTGGTAATGTAGGAAAATCGATTCAACACAAGGGCGGAAAGAGAAAGAAAAAGTCAATTTCAGACCTCATTATGTACGAATTTGGGTCATTGACATATAAACTTACCCATCTTGATGGAGATGAGCTGTGAGAGCCCATGAATTCCATGCACCTCAAGTAGTTCTATTCTTGAACATGGCACAAAAATTTGAAAATAACCAAAAATTAAAAAACCTGAAAAGAGAAAAAAAAAGAGAAAAGGAGAAAAATAAAAAGGGAAAACAAGTCATCCAAATGTGAAAACCATGCAATTACGCACTTTGGACAGGTCCCTGGTAAAAACTAGTTTCGGCACCTTGGGAGGATTTTTTGTTCACAAAAATCTTATGTCTATGGGGTAACTTTACTTAGCTATGAGATAGTTCTACACCATATCTGAAATTCTTTGTGAACCTATCTTGTCAAAGCCTTGATTTGGATGGTTCTCCTCTTGTTTTTATGTGAAGGATTTTCCTTTGTATATCCCCTTTTCATCTTTGGGGCATCGTCACGACTTCATCTTCTTGTGTATAATGTGTTACATTTTCCTGTGTATATTCTCATATCACGTTGGGGGCATCCATGTTTCTTGGTTTCCTGTACATAGCTTGAAAAAAATTCAAAAAATCAAAAAATCAAATATGTTAGAAAACAAAAAGACATTCGAATAAGATTGAAAAACACAAAACATTAGAAAACCTAGAAAATGCAAAAACAATAGAACATTGTTTCACAAAACTCCCAAAATCAACACAAAATGCATTGAAAAACAGTCTCACAAAAACATAGTAATAATTTTCTTGCTTTGTTTCCTTGTTTGTTTCTTACTTCATTGTTTGTATAGTTTTTCTTTCTTGTACATTTGAATAGTGTGTTGCTTAAACATGCATTTTAGATTGATATTTTCTTAGATTAGATTAATTCTTGTTTGTACATATTGAGTTTGTTTGGCATGTTTGTGAATAGTTTGTACTTAGTTACATTGTTAAGTTGATTAGTGCGTTTATTTGGTAGATTTGTTTGTTTTCTTTTGTGCTTATTTCTTTGTTACATGTGCATTGTTTTGTTATCACCTCTATCATTTATCCTCCATATACCACATATAATCATCATCTATACATCATATATCAATAAAATTCTAAATATACATCATACATATATGCTAAGCTAATCATCACATATCATATCACCAATAGAGGTAAAAGGGTCACAAATATCAAAATATATCCCCTCTAAACCAATATCATCATATCATCTAAATACGCTAATATAAAACATCACATGTACATAACCAATGATATCATATACTTGATCTATCATAAAATTAAAAACATGTGATACATCACCAACATCCATCATGATACATACATAAAAATTAAATCAAACAACATCATAACCATAATCATCATCATGAATCATATAAATACATGGTAAGTATAACATCGAATGTCCATATACATAAATATAATGTTTATCTCATAAAGATATACGTAGTCGATACAAAATATGCCATCGAGGGGATAAATCAAAATAAGCCTTCATCACGAGGCATAAATCAAAATGATACATCAAGACAACATTGATCAAAGCGAGCTTTCATAATAAGTGTACATCAGTAGTAAGTGATTATGTGTCTAATCAAACAAGATTCATGTCGACTCAATCCCTCATGTGGACTCGAGGAGGCCTACGATGCGGGAGGAAGCATCACTGTGTACTCTACTCTCACATGCTGCCACCCTACCCAGGATCTTGTGGGTACATTATTACTACTGAAATCACAGCACCCTAAATGACCTCTCAGATTTGGTGTTTCAAACATGTCATTTGATGTGATTTTCATAACATTGAGTTTTCCCAAAGTGTGGGACTTTGTGAATGGGGAAATTCTCTAGATTAAGGTTGGTTCCTATTCCTTTGTCTAGGTGCATACATGAAATTTGCAAAGGATTGATTCCTAAACCTAATCTAATTTTTCCAAGGAGACAAGGATGAAAGGAACACAAGAAATTAAAACTAAGCTAACTAGGTGATACACTGAAGGAATGATGAACATTTGTTTTATTGATAGGTAAAAACTAGAAAATGCATACAATAATCAAGCATAAGTAACTTGGTTTTGAAATGAAAGACCAGATAGAGCAATGAAACAAGAGAGGGTTGAAAATTAGCTAAAAACATGTATTATTGCTCTGTAAATTCAATACAATGCATTTACAAAGTGTCTAGAGGAAGAAAACATGTTGCGATCTAATGGAAGGTCTAAAACTCCATGAATTCCTTTGCGAAAAGAAAAGGGGAGCCTAAAAACCAAAAGAATGTCCATCCCTTTACAATGAGTTACGATCCTACTTTTATAGATTCAACACGTGGGAAGAAGGAGGAGAAGAAGGAAAAATAGTCCAAATCTCAACCACTACCATCAATGCCTCCTGCCAAAAAAATCTGTCCCAAATTTGTCTTAACTACATCAATTACTAGTTTGGCACCTCAAAGGAGGAGGAAACGATGGATTAGATCGAATCCGATCTGGTCATTGGGCAAAAGATCTTGTATTAAAATCCTAAAGACATTTCTCAATTTTATTCCCACCTAACTTCTCCAAACTTAAAGCTTTGTATCTCCATGGTATAGATGAGGTGAGATCTTCCCATCGTTGCAGTTTTGCTAGATTTCAAGCCTCGAGTTGAAAGATATGCCCATTTGAAATTTGGATCAGTTCCATACAAAATAGCGGGAAAACTAGTTCAAAACAGGCCCCCTTTTGGAACTGGACACGTGGAGGGCTGGCGCATGCTGAGGGTAGCCTCTATATTTTTATTTTGGAGTGGAGTGGGCTTGACACGTGGCTTATTCCATGACTTGCTCAATTTCCTTATGTTTTTGGTTAATTCCTTTACTCGGCGGGGTCATATTTATGACCGGGGACATTCAAATCTTATCACTTGTTTGAAAACCATCCCTCAATTCTTCTCTTGAGTTAGCATTGTCTAACACTTGCACCTTTCAATAGCCTATCTTTGTGCTTTGACTATTCAACCCGACCCTGTCCCTTTTTTTTGAAATGGGACGCGTGGAGAGTTGACACATGCTGAAAACTTGTTTAGGATTTTCCTTTGAAGGAGTGCCGAGTCGACATGTGCAAACCTTTGCGAGCTCTTAGAATTTTCAATGGACCCTCTTACCTTTTTGGACCTTGGACTATGTGGTGAGATGGCGCTCTTTTAAGTCTTGGATTTTGGATTTACCCTTGGACACTTCTATACTTAGCCTTTTTTTTAGGCCCACCACCTGTCTGTCTTACGACTTTTAGCTTTTACTCTACCTCCATTTTGGGCCTAGGACATGTGGAGGGATGGCGCTGTTTGAAACTCAATTTTAGATTCAACTTTGAAGATGCGCCATTCGGACACTTAGCGACATCTCTATCTCCTCCAAATTTAGTCAATTTTTTGGACTCGTTCTAAACTATTTTGAGCCCGAAGACTTTGAACCTTTGTCATTCCTTCTCTTTCTTCTTGCATAGGGTCATTTAATATTTCACGAGGCCCCACCACTCTATTGTCGAGTCCCTCGTGACTCTTTTTGAAGATTTGAATATGGTTTCTCTAGTTCTTTATGTGTGGGGTCGTGCCTAATCCAATATTTTCCAGGGAAGGGAAATATGGATTAAAAAAATTTGACTCGTAGGGGTATCTTCACGATAGATGAAAAGACTAGTTCCCTTGTCATATCCATTGGGCATGGATTCAAGAATGATGGTTTGATACTAATCCTGCCTTTGATCCATGAGCCCAACCGTTTACACTCTCAATTTTTCATAAGAAATCTTGAAATGATGGTTTTACGAGTAGAATTTTTTTTTGGCCCGGGGCTTTCATCTATCCCTGAATGGACTATGCAGAGAACAACAAACCATCACCACACAATTATGTACAAAATTTGAAATCATACATGTTCCAAGTGGAACATGTATAGTGTGCAAATCACTTAGGAAAAAAGAAACCTAAAAACTGCATAAGGCAATGTGCATAAGCACTTAGAGGAATGAGAAATTAAACTAGTATGTACAAGGTGAGAACTTTCCTTCTAGTATCAATGTTTAAGATAGATTCCATTCACTGGAATTTATAACTCTTCACCATCCAATGTAGATAATTGGAAAGCATTGCTACTTTTACATCTTGTGACCATATAGGGGCCACTCCAAATGGCATCAAACTTGGAATGCCTTCCTGGTTTTTCCCGATCTACATCCCATTTGAAAACTAGGTCTCCTTCTTGAAAAGTCCTTGTTCTTGCTTTCTTATCAAAATATTTCTTGATTGAGACCTCAGCCTTATCCATTGTTTGAAGTGGATGCTCTCTATTTTCTTCCAATTCCATTAGCTCTACATACCTAGCCTCCATTCGTTCAAACTCATACATCTCCAGCTACTTCATGAGTTCCAATCTTTGTGACTTGAGAGATATAGGTAACACTACCTCTTTCCCATAGACAAGTTTGAATGGAGAAATTCCTATAGACCTCTTGGGTGTTGTCCTATCATCCCATAAGGCTGATTTGAGTTTTATGTGCCAAGTTCTCTCGATTTTCATCAAGAGTTATTCTTACAATCCTTAGCGGGTTCTTGTTTGCAAACTTAGCTTGGCCATTTCCTTGAGGATAATAGTTTGATGAAGTGCTCAAATAAATCTCATTCTTAACATCCCATTCTATGATTTTGGAACATATGAATGCTAATGCATTTCTGATATGATGGTGGTGACACTCCAAATCTGGTCATTATCCCTTCATAGAAATCTAGTATGCTAAACTCATTAGCTTCTTTGAGTTCCACTTCCTCGGTCCACTTGGTGAAATAATATGTTGCTGTCGAGAATCCATTTGTGGCATTGGCTCAATTTGGATTGATGACCCCAATGAAGTCGAATCCCCATTGCATGAATGGCTGGTCAACTGAAATTGGGTGCAATGGAAGCGCTACTAGCCTTTCTTTGCCTCTAAAGAACGCACAATTCTTGCACTTTTTGATCCATGCATAATAGTCACTAAACACCCTGGGCCAATAATAACCTACCTTCATGATCTTGAGTGTTGTTACCCATGGAGAAAAATTTCCTCCAACTGCTCCAACATGGAACTCTTGTAACAATCTCTCAATATGTTCTGTCCCGATGCATCATAACAGAATGCCGGTGATGTCCCTTTTGAAAAAGACACCATCAATAAGAATGTATGGGATATCTTGTAGTCTGAAGTGTCTCCTTTTTACTTTACCCATTTCTGGAGGGCATAGGCCTGTTTGTAGGAAATGCATAATATTCTGAGTCCAACAAGGAGTGGGCACATCATCATTTTCTTTCTCTTGACTACTTTGCGGACAAAAATAGCTTCCTTTTCACCGCTTGCCTCATTTTGTTGACTCGAGGCCGAGTTGTTCACACAATCCCTTCCCACAGGCGGCTTAGCAACCTTGATCTCAATGTCAAACTCCATGACACAAGTGATCCATCCTGCATGTTTTTCATTCGAGATCCTCACCGAGAAGGAATTCTTTAACTCTTGCATGGGAGACTAACAGATTGGATTTTGTTGTTTGAAACTAGATGTTTAAACTTCTTTAACCCTCTAATCACTACAAGGACATGTTTTTCGATGAAGGAGTATCTCACTTCATAATCTTCTAGACCTTGGTTGAAGAAGGCAATTGGCTATTCTGTACCCTCTTTGTTCTATTGTACTAAGATTGTAGAAATCGTATCATTGCCACCAAAGGCATATAGTATGAAGTCCTTAGAGAAATCTGAATTCATGAGAGTTGGGGCTTGTGATATAGCTTCTTTGATGGCCTCAAATATTTCTCTTCCTTCAGGTATCCACCTAAATGCCAATTTCTTCAACATCAATGTTATTGGCTTGACAAGGGCAACAAGTGCAGTACAAATCTTGAGACAAAATTAATATTTCCTAAGAATATTTGAAGATATTTCTTATGGCTTGGCAATGGTAATGCTATTATTACTTGAACCCTTTCTAGGTCAATTGCAAACCTTCCTTTGACACAATATGGCCTAGAAGCCTACCCTCATGGGCCAAGAATATGCATTTTTAGGGTTCAATGATACCCCAAATCTCCTACATCTTTGAAATACCTGTCTTAAGTGAAAAAGGTGATCCACTACATTTTTAGAGAACATAGTGATGTCATCTAGATGTATCAGTACTATTTTGTTGATCAACTCTTTGAATGCCATATCCATTGCCATTTGGAAAGTGGCTCTAGCATTAGACAATCCAAATGGCATAGGTGCCCCATTTGGTGGTGAAAGCCATTTTGAACCCGATCATATTCTTTCACCATTATCTAGTTGTACCCTAAGTAGCCATCTAGGAGAGAGAATCTCTCTAATCTAGACACCACGTACAAAATCTGCTCCATTTGGGGGAGTGGGTAGTGGTCCTTAAGTGATGCTCTATTTAGATCACAAAAGTCCACACACATCCTGATCTCTCCATTCTTCTTCCTGACTGGGACCAAGTTTGTAACCCAACTTGAGTGTTTGATTGGAAATATAATACTTTCCTCTATTAACTTGTTTATCTCTTTCTTCATCAGAGGTTCAATGTGTGGATTTACTGGTCTTTGCTTTTGCCTGATGGGCTTAGCATCTAGATCTAGTTCGATTGTGTGTTGTGCTAGCTTGATTGAACCCTCTTAGGTCTTCATAGCTCCAAGAAAATACATTTGGAAACTCTTGGAAAAATTTCATGGATTCATACCTTTCTTGCTCAATGGCTACTTTGCCAATTTGAAGTGTTTTACCTTCTCCAACTAGAATTGACTTTGAATCTTCTCCTTTGATCTGTATGTTAGCCTTCTCTTTTTGAAACTGATCATTAGGATTGAAGATAGATTCTAATGTCACCAAACCTTTGGGAAGATTGTTTATATGCAGATGCACTACTTGATCTCCATATTTTTTCTCTAATTTGTTTTGATTCCTAGCTAAGAATTCAGCTTCCTCTTACGAAATTGATGATCTGCTTTGATCATTCTCAAACACCTGTCAGCATGTGTTGTTATCTGGCACTATTGGCCTCACAATCACATGGATATATGGTTGTATTTTTTCTCTCTTGATGATGTCAACCACATCAAATGTTGCTCCAAGCTGCTGTAAGACTATCAATAGCTTCATTCTCCTTAGGGGTATGGAGAAAATGTTGAAGGATTAATAATCCTTGATGAGATCCCATACCCTATTATTGTAGCTCATGAGCGGTCGTTCTTGACAACATTAAGTCCTTTGACTTGATTAGAAACTATTTATAATGTCCCCTTTTTGTAATGTCCCCTTCCTATGTCAAAAGGCCAAGGTCAAGTTGAGTCCAAACCATGGTCATACCTAAGGGGTTGTGGACACTGGGAGATTTTGGGAAAGGACCTCATGGTTCTAATATAAAATTTTTACGTGGGGGTCAATTTTGGACCATGGCAACTCAAAAGGAAAAAGTAACTATATTCACTTTTATTTTATTGGCCCCTCCATTTAATGAAATGCATCTAGGGTTATTGGGGCTCATTTTCCAAGGAGAAGTATATAAGGAGCTAGGAGGGAAAGGAAAGGAAAAAAATTCACACACATTTTAGCCTCCTTCATGTGTAGCTATTGTTGTGCATCTACAGGCATGTGGATTGAAATTCCATAGGTACCCTAGCTTCGATGGTGAGAGACCCGTCCCTAGCTATCGGGCATTCTTCGGTAGTGAGAGATCTACCCTAGTCTATCATTTTTGGAGCCACTTTTAGGGCTGTTTCATAGAGATAATAACAAAGGGTTCAGAGGAAGGGTTTAAGGATTTATGGGGGCATTTGGGGAAGATAACACGGGGCTTTGGATCAGGTTCATGGTATCCATTTAGGCACGGCGTGGCAGCTTGTTGAAGGCATCTTCATCAATTTCTGACCCCTTTCCAAGTGAGGTGACTTGCAGCCTTATTTGGAGGGTTTTCTAGTTGGTCCCCTTAAGATCTAAAGGTTGAAATGTCATTTCCTATGCTGTTGATATTATTTCCAAAGACCCTTAATTTTTCCTCTTGTATTTGGGGAGTTATGAACCTCTGAAGTTTTCCACTGTT
This sequence comes from Taxus wallichiana var. yunnanensis, assembly GCA_018340775.1. Lineage (NCBI taxonomy): Eukaryota > Viridiplantae > Streptophyta > Pinopsida > Cupressales > Taxaceae > Taxus > Taxus wallichiana. The sequence goes on from CM031238.1 coordinate 5,675,574, forward strand.
GAGGGCACACTGTGTTTTTTCTAACAACATTTTAATTTGTGTAAAATTCCAAATACAATTTTATTATTTCCTCTATAATAATATCAAGTTATCTTTAAATTTTAAGTAATTCAAGTGAATATTTAGGGAGAGATTGATTTTATTTGATTCATTGTCCTTATTGTAAAATATGCATAAATTAGTATTTTATTTGGCTACAATTTTCATTATTTGGTGCATTTTTAAGTGGTATCCCACAAGGGATATTTTAGTGGTATCGAGAGAAGAGGTCTTGAGGTCAAGACTCGCGAGCATGGTAGGATGTGATGTCCTATGGACATCAGCTAGTCCTAACACAAGGTAGGAGATGTGTCCCACAACTCCTTGGTCACGTTGCCCGACTCGAGCGGGCCTCTGGTGGATGGAAGGTCCACCCTTAAGTGCCATGGTTGTATCTAGAAATGTCATGCTAGTCTTTTGGTGAAAAAGAAACTACTCTTAGTATCGGAGAAGTTGTTTCTCTAGCTTTGTTGGGATTGAAAGATGGGGACAGAGACAGTGAGGATATAGGGGTAGATCTAATGAAACAATTGTTCACTAACATGGTAAACCAACAAGAGACTACCAATATCTATTCGATCCAACTCACGAGAGAGATTAACATAGGGCAATGTTTTGATACCCATGTGGAAAGAGGAGAAAATAATAATAGGGGACAACATGGTCAATGAGGTGAGGGTGGAAATTCATGACACTAGTCCCCCATTCTTCTACTAGGCCTCTCGGGTTTCACGAACTGTCATCACCAATCCGGCACTATGATAATTCTTCACCGAGAACTCCTCATGCTATGATTATTTACTAATGCACACCTTTAGTTTGGTGGATGTAATCTGGAAACCATACAACAACCAAACACAAGAATACCATTGACTATGATAAGACGGAATGATGACAAATCTGAAATATCAAAGTAAATTATAATATTAACATGAAATTATTACAATCTCACCCATGAGGTACTTCTTCAACAAGACTATGGGAGAAACTTTACAATTACGCCTCTTGATGGCTTCTTCAACACACCTTTAAGCGATGGCTTCCTTTGCACACTTCCTACAATATTTCTCACTACTTCTTTCTATGCTAAATGAGGGGGTGGCCTCTCTGTTTATAGAACTTCTAGGCTTATCCATCCTATCTCTAAGATAGGATAAGAAATCCACTACGACGAATCATATTCCATACCTTAACTCTTATCTCATGTACATGTAAGCTTATTTCTTAAGATAAGATAAACCTTATCATTTTACATGGGTTCCACATTTTTAGACTTTTTACAAATAAAATACACAAAATATTTATGACCTCACTCCTTGTCCTTATTACCAATATAATATTTTTAATTCCTAATCATGTAGACCCTACTTCTCTAATTACCCAAACTTTGACATTTTAACATTACCGGACCACTTACGACAAATATTTACTTTTTACAACATTCCTATTGTACTTTGACTGTTACCGTACTCCACATTATTGGCGACACGTCTTGTGGCGCCGTTATCTTCTATCGACACTACTAATAATTATACTTAACAACATCCTATTCCTAATACATACATTAATGAAATAGAAATTATGGAGGAAAATTTTAGTGTCGACATCTTCCCCTTCCTAGCTTCTACTCCGTCCTCGAGTAGACTCTTCAGTGCTTGGAAAATCTTCAACTTTCGTGGTTGACCCATTTCGTAATGGGAGTGCCATCCAATTCCTCTAGTTGGTACGTACCATTTTCATGCACAGCTGCTATTTTGTAGGGCCCCATCCATTTTGGAAGAAATTTTCTCTGTCTTCTTTTTTTGTATCTGGAATCATATACTAGAACCAAGTCATTCACATGAAATGGAGACCACAGATCTTTTGATCAAAGTATTCCTTCTACTTCATTTTCTTCTTATGGCTTGTATCCTTTGCTATTTCTCTCATTTCCTCTAGCAAATGAAGATGTACCAACCTTTCTTTTACTGAATCACTTTCATCCATCCTTTCATTTTTCATAACTCTCACGGTGGGAATATCAAACTCAATAGGAAGAAGCTGATCAATGCCATAGGCCAACTAAATGGGGAGTATCCTGTTGCTAACTTTGATGTTGCCCTATATGCCCACAATGCTGCATGAATCCTTTTATCCCATTTATGTACCTGCAAGGCTACATCTTTTGCTAGAATTTGACACAACACAAAATTTGTTCGTTCCACCTGTCCATTTGTGCTTGGCTTGTATGTTGTTGCCTTCCTGTGCTTAATAGAAAACTTATTGACTAGGGCTTCTACCACCTCATTAATGAAGTGGCTTCCTTGATCTGTTACAATTTCTAATGGGCAACCAAATCTGGTGACAATGCGTTCATATATGAACCTTGCCACTTCATCCATAGAAGTTGTCTTCAATGGCCTAGCTTCAACCCACTTGGTTAAATAATCTGTGGCAACTACAATATACTTATTTTGGCGTGATGTAGTTGGAAGTGGACCTACAATGTCTATTCCCCACTTTTCAAAGGGACCAAGGGGAAGAATAGGACATAATGGAGCTGATGAAGTCTTACGGTTACCATGTGTTTGACAAATATCACATGTCTTACAATAATTATAACAATCTTTAAAAAGAGTGGGCCAGTGATAACCTGCATCCAAGATCCTTCTTGCTATAAGTTGTCCAGAGAAGTGCCCTCCACATGTACCATTGTGGAATTATTCTAGCAGTTCCTTTCCTTGATCACGTCCAACTGCCCTCTTGTACTGTCCATCAGGTCCTATTCGAAATAATACTCCATGCGAGAATAGAATATGGATGATCGGCTTGAGTAATCTTTCTCTTATTCTTTGCATTGGCACCATCGAAACTTGAATTCATTCGAGATAATTCCAAATATCTATGTATTCACTAGGGATTGTGTCAAGGGATAACAATGCTGCATCGAGGAAATCATCATCATCACAAGATGATCCTAAACCATCATAGGCTCGAGAGAGTGCATCTGCATTGACATGCTTCTTTCCTAGCCTATCTATAATATCAAATTCAAATTCTTGTAGCAAAATTATCCATCTTGCTATCCTCCCTGATGGGTTAGGCTTATTTACAATATATTTTAGAGCCTGATGATCTATTATAACTATAAATTTTGCCCTAGCAAGTAATTTCTAAACTTCTTTATAGCAAAAATGATAGCGAGCCTCTTTTTTCGATTCTGGTATAATTTACCTCAAGACTTTGCTTATTTGTGCACTCCCAAACTAAATTGGATGTTCATTCCCATTTTCATCCTTTTGGCTCAAAGTACTTCCTAGTGTTGCATCCGAGGCATCGTGTACACAATGAATGGCTTGCTCCAACTGGATTCTTCAAAACAGGTGAAGACACCGGGGCTTCCTTCATTGTCCAAAAGCTTCATGCGCCTTATTTCTGGTTCATAAGTAACATCCTTCTTCAAGAACCTGGGTTAGTGGTTATGCAATCTTTGAGAAATTCTTGATGAACCTTCTATAGTAACCCACGTGGCCTAAAAATGATCTCAACTTACTTCTATTAAAAGGAAATGGTAAATCTTTGATTTTTAAAACTTTATTAGGATCGAAGTGCCAATACCATCTCTGGATACAACATGCCCTAACAAAACGCCTTTAGAACATCCAAAGACACACTTTGTAGGGTTTAGTGAGGCTTGTGCTTCATCTAACCTTTGAAATGTTGTCTCCATTTGGTGTAGGTGGTCCAACTTGCTCCCATAGATGCAAAAATCATCCAGAAATACTCTGATGAAGGTCCCAATGTAGGGTTCGAACACCCTATTCATCAAACGCTGGAATGTTGCTGGAGCATTACACAACCCAAAAGGCATAACTCTATAAGAAAATGTTCCCCAAGGAGTGGTGAACGTGGTCTTCAACTGATCTTTCTCTGCTATACGAACTTGGTTGTAGCCTATATCCATCAAAAACTATAACACTCTGGCCGCTTCTTCATCCAAGATCCGATCTGAAAATGGAAGAGGGTAATGATCCTTCTTTGTTGCCTTATTAAGCTTCCTGTAATCAACACAAATGTGTAGCTTCCCATTCTTTTTATTGAGATCACAATGGGAGAAACCCATTCTAAATTCTCCACATCAAATATGAATCCTGCATCAAGCAACTTATCTATTTCTTCTTTTACAGTCTTGAAAAATTAGGATTCATTCTATATGGCATTTGCTTTATGGGCTTAACACCATCTACCAGCTCAATAGAATGTTCTACCCAACTTACTTGATGGAGTTCCTTGTAATCAAAAGTGAATAGGTGTATGTACCTTCGAAAGAGCTGGAGGTAGGATTCCTTCTCACTCTCCATCACAGCATCACCAATCTTTATTTGTTGGAGATGATCATCAACTTCTTCTTCAAATAATTTTATGGGGTCATGAATTGGTGTGACTGGAAGGATATCCATGACTAAAACATCCACCTCACTTTCTTCATCTTCAGTGTCCACTTCACTGGTACTAGAGTAATCAGAGGATGTCCAATCATCAGTTTCATCACTTGAATCCACAGGTTCTGCTTTATGATGTCGAGGGATCACGTTTATCTTCACCCTCTCTACCACGTCCAAGTGTCATGAAACCTTCATTCCAAAGGTAGTTTCTTGCATGAACTCTCCTTAGCCATGGTCTTCCCAAGTGATTGGGTATGCAATAGTACCATTTTCATCACTGAAAGTCTACCACACATACAACACCCATAACAGATATTATCACATTTGAAACTACACCTTCGGTTTAGTTTTTCCATTATTTAATGACCTTAACATAAGTGTTGAAGGGCGATCAATTTTAAACCCAACATATTCATTACTGAGACTTGGTCATTACATTAAGCGCAGCACCTCCATCAACTAAGACATCATGAATTGAAATACCATTACATAATATTTCAACTTGTGGAGCATAGGGATATGCCTCTGCCTCCAAAACAGGGACCTCAACCTCCTTCCTTCTTCGAGCATTGAGTCCACCTCGCAACTCCCGCCTCTTCTCGAAGACATAGCCAAGAGTTGACCATATGTAATACTTTGCAGAGCCTTTTGGACAGATCTTCCAAGATGGAGTATGGTCCTTGCCCCTATGAAATCATAAAATCCTGCAATCCCAACTTTCTTCTCCTATGTTTCTTACTAATTTCTTCTTTCATCTTCTTAGGATCATTTCCATCTTAATTATCTTTTTCTTTCTTTCTTTTTGTTACAAACACATCTACTTCATTATTTCTGCTCTTATCTACTACATCAAAAGAATTCACAGTGCTTTTCCTTTATCATTATCTCTTTACCGATGTAGAAGCTCTATTTGGACAATTATACTTATAACGACCCTTTTATAACAACCATAACAAACAACTTCAGAAATATTTCTTTTTGGACCTCTATCTCCTCCCTGAGAACTAAATTCCTTTCCTTGAAGAAAATTAATAGTTAACTGACCCATCTTTTTGAGCAGATCTTCATACTCAGTAGATGTACTAGGAGAAATATTTGTGCTCACCGAGAGTGGTTGTGGATTCTGGACCAAAGGCGCTGGTGTAGGCTCTACTTTAGCCACAATTTCTTTGGGCTCCTCTTCCATGCTTTCTTCTTGCCTTCTTGCAATCTCCTTTGCTTGTTCAATGGTAGCTGGGTGGTCATACTTCACTCATTGTCTGATCTCTGGCTTCATCCCAAGAATGAAGTGCTTACAGAGGAGATTATCCATGCCATTCATCAACCCATCCGCTAATCCTTCCTTCCGGATCTGGGCATTGAGCTTCCTCCTTAGCTCTAGAACACGAGCATGATAATCCCTTATCTTCTCCTTCTCTCCTTGGGATAGCTTTGTGATCTCGATCATGAGATCTGCATATTTCTATTGTTCACCAAATTCTTCAAGAAAACTTTCGAGCTTAATAAATCCCATGAATTTTTCACATTATCACCTAGTGTTTCAAACCACCTAAGTGTTGAACCATCCAAAAAGGTAGGAAAAAATTCAGTCCATTATTCCCTTCTTATAAGGCCATTACAAATACAAGATCACTTAAACTCTTGAATGAAAGAAGAAGCATCTTCATTAGATTGAGTAGAAAAAATAGGAATCTTTCCCATTTTCAAAAGTAACCACCGTGAAATACCAACCCACAAGTACAATCAACAAGACTTATGTGCACAAATAATTGGAATCACTATACTAGAAAGTGACTTTAAACCTTTCTACGAAAAATAGAAATGACCATATGGTAAAACTTGACTTCTATGTAAAAAAAGTGACTTTCTTGTGGTAAACACTATTCACGATAAAAGTGAAGTTCTTGCGGTAAATACTATTCACGGTAAAAAGTGACTTTACTGTGATAAATACTATTCCAGAAAAATGACTTTATCATAGTAACTACTATTCATGGCAAAAATGACTTTACCATGGTAACTACTATGCACAGTAAAAACAAGGTTACCCTCTAATTGATTTTTGACTAAGTGGGAATATCTCTCCAGAAAATCCACCAACGAGGAATGGTCCCGGAAACGGAACCAAAATGTCATCACCAATCCGGCACTATGATAATTCTTCACCGGAACTCCTCGTCTTTATGATTATTTACTAATGCATAGCCTTTAGTTTGGTGGATGTAATCTGGAAACAAAACAACAACATAACACAAGAATACCATCGACTATGATAAGACAAAATGATGACAAATCTGAAATATCAAAATAAATTATAATATTAACATGAAATTGTTACAATCTCACCCATGAGGTACTTCAAGTGTTATTGACTTCACTTGCCTTTCACCAAGACTATGGGAGAAACTTTACAATTACACCTCTTAATGGCTTCTTCAACACACTTTAAACGATGGCTTCCTTCGCACACTTCCTACAATATTTCTCACTACTTCCTTCTATGCTAAATGAGGGGGTAGCCTCTCTATTTATAGAACTTCCAGCTTATCCATCTTATCTCTAAGATAGGATAAGAAATCCACTATAACGAATCATATTCCATACCTTAACTCTTATCTCGTACATGTAAGCTTATCTTTAAGATAAGATAAACCTTATCATTTTACATGGGTTCCATATTTTTAGAATTTTTACAAATAAAATACACAAAATATTTATGACCTCACTCCTTGTCCTTATTACCAATATAATATTTCTAATTCCTAATCACGTAGACCCTACTTGTCTAATTACCCAAACTTTGACATTTTAACATTACCGGACCACTTACGACAAATATTTACTTTTTACAACATTCCTATTGTACTTTGGTATTCTACCGTACTCCACATTATTGGTGGCACCATCTTGTGGCACCGTTATCTTCTATCGATGCTACTACTAATTATACTTAACAACATCCTATTCCTAATACATACATTAATGAAATATAAATTATGGAGGAAAATTTTAGTGTCGACAGTCCTCTCATTCTTTTACTAGGCCTCACGGGTCTCATGAACCTTCTTTCTTGAAGGATCTGGAAGTTTCATAGGTATGGTAGCCAGGGATGTTGTATAGATGAGGATTCTTGTTGGGAAAGGTACAAGACCTTAAGTGATGGATTTTGTGACAACATGCCATTCTAGGAATATTACAAAATGAAGATTGGTAGCAGGCCTAGGAGAGATTACCAAGCACAGGTACCAGAGATGTAAAGGAGGTTGGGATAGATTTTTGTTCCACATTTCGATTTTCTAAGAAGTGTACTACATAGTCTTGGGTGCAGAAGTAAAGACATACTTTGACTTGAATCCTATGCAGGAGGAAGATGCCATTAAGTTTGCAATCTTACATCTAGAGGGAGATGCTCATGATTAGTGGCATCATGGGTTGATTACACAGGACACATATACATCACGACTTATGTAGAGTTCACAAAGAGGCTAGTGAGTAGATTTGATACGAGGTATCTTGACGATGGTATTTTAGAGAGTTGACTCACCTGAGGTAGACCGGTTCTATGGATGGATCATTATATCACCAATTTTTAGAGACTATCGGTCATGGTACCTAATGTTACAAAGATGAGGTTGATTTCCCTATTCATAGCTAGTTTGACAGATGCACTCTCATTGGATTTGTGAGGGCATTTGAGCCTTCTTCGTTGCATGAGGCTATTAGGAGAGCTCGTGACTTGGAGTTATCCACTCCTAAGTTGAGGTTTCCACCTCGAGTGTAGCCTAAGGGTTTCCCTTCTAGAACCGAGGGTTCACGCCAAGGTACCTCCACCTAGGAAGGATATAGCCTGGAGACCATTCGGAGCTAGTGAGGACAGGGAGGAATTGAGGTAAAAGAAACTATGTTTTGATTTCCACACCTTGGGTCCCATGGACATGATTGCAAGGGTAGAGGGAGGGCCCAATACATAGAGGTCTTTGAGGAGAGTGATGGTGACGAGGAGTTTGACACAGCCATTAGAGGATGATGATGATGATGATGATGAGGCATTAGATAGTGCGGGTGTGGAGCAGGATAGCAAGACTTTCCCCATGAGACTATGACCACCTTGTCTAGTACCCTAAGGTATAAGGCATTCAGAGTTAGGGGAGTTTTACAGGGATATCGAGTGGTGGTACTCATTGATAGTGGGGAAACCAATAACTTTATTAATACCTCATTGGTTGAGAGGTGGGGGTTACAGAAAAGGAATTTGAGGATTCAACGTGGTTATAGCCAATGGAGATTCTATGAGATTCACATGACGGGTTCCCCAATTGAGCATCGCGGTGGGTAACTATATAGTTACCAATGATTTATATATTGTTGGTATTGGAGAGACCAACATAGTGCTTGGGGTATAGTGGCTCCATTCCCTTGTTGATTTTTGAACTCACTTCCAGATGATGGATGGATCTAAAGTTTAAGTCCAAGGGAGAAATGTGATCTTGAGGGGTTTATCTTCGGGGGCACCCCAAGTTGTTATTCTGACAAGAGGATCAAGAGGATATATAGGCACGATGAGGTGGATTGGGTAGTACATTGTTTGGTTTTGACCAAGAAATCAGAGGAGGGACAACATGAGTAACTGTGGATATACATGGCTTATGGATAGACATAGTGCCCTTTTGGTGAAATACCTCTAATACCTCTAGAAGATTTGAGTATGTGATTGAGCTCAAGGATTCTAGACTAGTGGTCACTTCTCCTTACCATCACCCCAAATGGTTTAAGGATGAGATCGAGAAGACTATACAGGAGCTCATGGATATGGGGCATATTAGACCGAGTTCCATCCCTTTTTCTTCTTTGGTGGTTTTGGTGAAGAAGAAGGATGGGACCATGTGGATGTGTATGGACTAACATGCCTTAAATAAGAAGATAATAAAGAAAACATGTCCCATACCACGCATTGATGAGTTGATGGACAAGCTACATGGTGCAATCTATTTTTTGAAAATAGATTTGCATTTAGGATATCATCATATCAAAGTCAGGGAGCATGATGTGCATAAGACAGTGTTTAGATGCCATTACGATCACTTTGAATTCTTGGTGATTCCTTTCAAATTGTCTAATGCTCCAGCTACATTCTAGTCTTGCATGAATCATGTTTTCAACCGCCACTTGCAAAAGTTTGTATTAATTTTCTTTGATGATATTTTAGTCTACAACAGGACTTGGGAGGACCATATCAAGAACCTGGGTGAGATAGTGAGGATATTAGAAGCTAATTCATTATATGCAAAAGCCTCTAAGTGTGAGTTTGGCATGACCAAACTTCTTTACTTGGGATATGTAATTGGTGGGGGTATAGTGAAGGTGGATAGAGGGAAGATACGGGAAATCCTGGATTGGCCACCACCTAGGACATTGACACAATTGAGAGGATTTGTGGGGTTGTGCACATACTACCAAAGGTTCATGAAGAATTTCTCTCGGTTGACTGCTCCATTGACTGATTTGACCAAGAAGGGGGATTTTTCTTGGTTAGACATAGCACAATAAGTTTTTTATCACCTCAAGGAGGTGATGAGTTCGTGTCCCGTCCTCGCATTACTAGACTTCTCCCACCCATTCATTCTAGAGTGTGATGCATCAGGAGAGGGTGTTGGGGTAGTTCTCATGCAGGATAGGCATCCCATCACCTATGAGAGTCAGAAATTGAAACCCGTGGAGAGAGGGTATTCAATTTACGACAAGGATATGTTAGCCATCATGCATGCCTTGGCCAAGTTTAGATAGTACCTTGTGGGTAAAAAATTTGTGGTTCGTATGGATCACAATAGTTTGAGGTTCTTCCTAGGACAAAAAGAGCTCAATGATTGCCATAAAAAAGATGGGTGAACAAGGTGCAAACCTATGAATTTGACATAGAGTACACTAGAGGTAAGAATAATATTGTTGCTGACACTTTATCTAGGAGGCCTTACCTCACTGCTATTATGCTTAGTTCTATGTCTAAGATTTCAGTGGATTGGAAGGCTCATATACTTTTGAGTACTCCAAAAACTAGTTTTCCTGTGAGATCATGGATGGTATTATACAGGATGACCAATACAGAGTAGTGGATGATCTCATTTTCTACAAGGATAGGATTTTCCTTGTACCAGGATCCAAAATGAAGGAGAAGATCCTTCATGCAGTACATGATACACCACTAGCTGGACATCTTGGGTATTTCAAAACATACAGGTTCATCAGGGAAATATTTTCATGGAAGGGAATGAAGGACGATGTCCTTAATCATGTCAGAGAGTGTATGGTTTTCTAGCAAACCAAATCCGAGCATTCTTTCCCAACAGGATTACTTCAGCCTCTCCCCATTCCCAAATAGAAATGGGAAAGCATATCTATGGACTTTATCACTAGGCTTCCCTTGGTGCATGGGAATAGTTGCATTTATGTTGTAGTTGATCGGTTAACTAAGTATGCTCATTTATTTTCCCTACCCAAGGGGCACGAGGCAGTGGATGTGGCCCAAATCTTCTATACCGGTATTTTTAGGCTACATGGGTTGCCTAAAAACATTTTCAGTGATAGGGACAAGATCTTCATGAGCACCTTTTGGCAGGAGATCTTCATACTAGTAAGTATAGAGTTGACTCCCTAGCACTAGCTACCACCCATAGACAGATGGATAGACGGAGATAGTCAATAAGTGGATAGAAGGCTACTTGCGGAGTTATGTAACAGGACACCAGTGGGCATGGATTAAATGGTTACACATGGGTGAGTACTACTACAATACCACCTACTAGATGAGAATAGGTATGACCCCTTTCTGATCCTTGTATGGGTATGATGCCAAGACATTTTTATATTTGGTATTACTTTAGATAGCCAGCTCCTAAAGCTCGAGATTGATTATAGGAGAACCAGGATATTATAAAGGCTCTTAGAGAGAATATTCAAAAGGCACATAATCAACAAAAGGTATATGCAGATCAGCACATGACAGAGAGGTCTTTTGAGGTTGGGGATATAGTGTTCCTACGTTTACATCCATTTAGGTAGTCCTCATTGAATCAGAAGGGTGCAGAGAAATTGAAACCATAATTTTATGGTCTATACCGAGTAGTTCGTCGAGTAGGGGCAATGTCATATGAGCTAGAGCTACTGAGAACATAGTAAGATACATAATGTCTTCCATGTTTCATGCCTTAACAAGGAACTCGGACCACATATTATACCATCTACGAGTTACCATCACTAAATGAGGAAGGCAAGAGTGTTGAACTAGAATCCATTATTGAAATGAGACAGAGGGGGCTTAGCATCGAGTAATCATTGAGTATTTGGTGTGATGGAAGGTACTTCCTCTTGAGGATGCTACTTGGGAGGGGAGCATATTTTACAGACATCCTAATATGTATTTACTTGAAGAAAAGGAAATTTTGGGAAGGGAGGACAATAATGTCCCCTTTTGTAATGTCCCCTTCCTATGCCAAATGGCCCAAGGGCCAAGTCGAGTCCAAAACGTGGTCAAACCCAAGGGGTTGTGGACGCTGGAAGCTTTTGGGAAGGGGCCTCATGGTTTTAATATCCTAGTTTTGCATTTGGGGGTCACTTTTGGACATGGTGACTCAAAAAGAAAAAGTAATTATAGTTACTTTTATTTTAGTGGCCCCTCTATGGAATGAATTGCACCTAGGGTTATGGGGCTCGTTTTCCAGGGAAATGTATATAAGGAAGGAGACAGGAAGGTAGAAAAGGAACTTTTGTCACATAATTTTAGCCTCTTTCTCATGCGCTTTAGTTGTTTTTACGTATTTTTGGCTTGTGGATTCAAATCCCATAGGGACCCTAGCTTCGGTGGTGAGAGACTTGTCCCTAACTAGCAAGGCATTCTTTGGTAGTGAGAGATCTACCCTAGTCTGTCATTTTGGAGCCACTTTTTGGGCTGTGCTATAGAGATATTTCTAGAGGGTTCAAAGGAAGGGTTTTGAGGATTTTTGGGGGCATTTGGGGAAGATAATCAGGGATGGATTCCATAACATACTACGGCATCCATTTGGGTTGGGTGGCAACACATTGAGGTGCCTCATCATTTTTCTGACCCCATTCCAAGCGAGGTGACTTACAGCCTTATTTGGGGGTTTTCCAGTTGGTTCCCTTGTAGATATGAAGGTGGAATTACTATTTCCTATATCTATCATGTTATTTCCAAAGACCCTTATTTTTTCTTTTTGTATTTAGAGGGTTATAACCTCTCGAAGCTTTTCCATCCACCTAGGGCATTCTATAATTTTCTGCAACATTTTTATTTGTGTAAAATTCCCAAAAATAGTTTTATTATGTCCTCTATAATGATATCAATCTATCTTTAAATTTTCAAGTGATTCAAGAGGAGTGGATATTTTTTATTTAGGGAGGTATTGATTTTATTTAGTGCCATCACGAAAAATTACAAGTTCTTTGATTCCTCATTTCCTTTCCCAATGAATAACAATTTCCATACTTCATTATCATCTTTATGTTCTAGATTAATGATGTCAGGAAGAGGATGATTCTCCTCATGCGAGACAGAGAATCTTAGCTCGATTCTTCCATCTCCTTATAGGGGTCAAAAGCATGTATTTCTTGGCCCATTCATTGTGAGTCAAGTCTAGGATACACCCCACCTTGGTATCTACTTCACAAGTGCTTAGGAAGTCTTCCTGATCAAAATCTGAACAATTGGCATTGACTGGGATGGGCACATAAGTCTCAATATGGTAATCTATAATGGGTTCATATCTGTTGTAGCGTTGGCTTCATACCTTGTTTTAAAAATCATATGTGACCAATCGGTAGACAAATAGCCTCCAATTTTTGGAGTGAAGTCTCTGGACAAACACAATGAAAATTTGGTAGCAAGTCTATGACTGATATGTTCTACAATACATTCACATTGGGGCAGGCATGCAGTGTGAGGCTCAAATCCTTGATGACTCTAATAGTTGTCACTGTTGTCTCATCCAATTGCACTACCCCTCTAGAGATGACTTCATATTGGAGACCCAGTTGATCAGCTATTTGTTTTGGCATTACAAAACTACTTTCCACCAAATCAATCATGCAAATATGCACCAAATTTTCCCCAATGATTAGTGAAACATAGAATGGAGGAGGCCTCGGGTTCTTACCTTGTTGTTCTCCATGATTTCTCTCGGGTTAAGCTGCATTGGTAAGCATTTTCTCTTGTTGGTTGGGGGTAGATTTGAGCTTGACCAATTGGCCGTAGTAGTCGCAAAGATCCCTCTATCCTAGAATGGCTAGTGACTCCCACGGTGAAATGTTCACTCTTGTCTTCTTCATCATCCAATGATATTAAATGATCCATCCTTTTGCTGCCCCTTCCCTAGCACATTTTCTCTTGCACATGGGTTGTTATAATTGGTGCCCGATTGGATTTGGAAAGTGACTTGGATTGGCTCTACATGTTGGTAGTTGCATTTAGAGTACCAAAACCTTATGGAGTAATGGAAGGTTGAGGGTTACCTAAAGGTCATGATTGTCCCTCTCTAATACTTCTTTTCTTAGACCGCGTATTAGAAGCCACACTTTGAGAAGGAAACTAATTCATTCGGCGAAGTCTTTAACTTTCTAATTAAAAGCATAGTCTCACTTGGAGATGCCTCTTGATGAGTTCCTTGCTACTGATTCTCTTCGTGGCTAGATTCTTATGGCACACCAATGTTTTGCACCATCAACACCTAATTTAGTGCACCATTGAAGCACGTTGATTGATTATGTGGTTGATTGCATGGGAAACACCAATCATATTCTTGTGCCATGTTGTTTTGTGCTGGAACTAATACCCTTGATGTTGAAGCTATATTTGGATCATATGACCTGAAAGGTCTACCGGCATGGATTGTCCTTGGTTTTGAATCTGATTTACATTCTGAGCTGGTGGTCTATTTTGCTAATATGGGGTCTAGCCTAATATTGAGCTTGAGGCTGATATGGCCTAGAATTTTGAGCCTGCTATCTCTTGATAGTTACTAACTCATTCCCTAGGTTCTAAAGTTGTTTCATAACTTCCTGAAGCTCTTTTGAGGTTTTAGAGGATGAGGTGGAGGCTTTAGCTGAACTCTGATTCCTAGGAGTAGGTATAGGAGCTAATGTGGGTGTCTGGCTGGTACTTGGGTTTCCTAATTCGGGGTATAGAGGCATGAAGGGCCTAGGAGCAAGCTTCTTGCTAGCATAAATTAAACAATTTTCAACTCTTATAGAGATGTTATAGGCTACGGAAGAGTGGTGCCTCCCATTGATTGAATCATTAAAACAATATCATAATTTAAATCTCTAAGAAAGTATAAGAAGGCACCTTCCTCTCGTGGGCTTTACTACTACTGGAATCCCGTCCCAATTCCATTGAAATATAAGGTTGAAATCCATCAACTACTCATTCAGAGCTCTCTTGGTTGTTGTCAGTTGCTCTAAAAAGGATAGGTTATCTCTCTTTTCTCCAAACTGGTCGTGAAGAGCTATGCACAGATGGTCCCAAGTTTGAATAGAGCCTACTTCTAGGATCCTAAACCATTATAAAGCTTTACCCTTGAGTGAAGAGGCTAGCAACTTGAGTGTAATGTCCATTTTAGTGATCTCATGGATTGTACAAACATTTACAATGTCTTACACGTGGTCACTAGGAGAAGTCTGGTTTTCTCTAGTGAAATATGGGATTCTCTTTAATGCTACCACCGGACCGTATTTTGTGCATTCGGAGAAAGTGGGTTGTTGCCAATGAAATTGACATAAGGATTTGGTTTTGCCATCCTAATTGGCTCGAAGACTCTTCTTGATTGAAAGAATGGCCTACTTATGAGGAGGTGTTAATAAGGCTTTGTTTAATGGAGATAGAGATCTATGGGCTCTTCTTCCTCTTCTCCTTCGCGGAGACAAATGTAGATGTACAAACTATCCCTCCTCTCTAGTTCTTGACCTTATTTGTATTCTTCTCATGAACTTGGAAATATTGGACTACTGAAACTAATGGATTTTGTCCCTTTTGGAGTCGCTGATGTACGATTTTAAAGCTTCTTAAAATCTAGAATCACAACAAGTGCACATCAATCTTATTGTAATAAAGATGGAGACTTCTCTATCCCACACGGCGTACAAAATATTAGTGAAAAATCACAGCACCCCCAAATGACCTCTTAGATTTGGTGTTTCAAACTTTTCATTTGATGTGATTTGCATAACATTGAGTTTTCCCCAAAAGTGTGGGACTTTGCAAATGGGAAAACTCTCTAGATTAAGGTTGGTTCCTATTCCTTTGTCTAGGTGCATACGTGAAATTTGCAAAGGATTGATTCCTAAACCTAATCTAATTTTTCCAAGGAGACAAGGATGAAAGGAATGCAAGAAATTAAAACTAAGCTAACTAGGTGATACACCAAGGAATGATGAACATTTGTTTTGTTGATAGGCACAAACTAGAAAATGCATACAATAATCAAGCATAGGTAACCAGTTTTGTAATGAAAGACCAGATGAGAGCAATGAAGACAAGAAAGGGTCAAAAATCAGCCACAAACATGTATTATTGCTCTGCAGATTTGATACAATGCATTTACAAAATGGCCAAAAGGTAGAAAATGTGTTGCAATCTAATGGAAGGTCTGAAACTCCATGAATTCGTTTGCTAGAAGAAAAGGGGAGCCTGCAAAAAATAGAAGAATGTCCAACCCTTTACAATGAGTTCGACCACATGCTTTATAGATTCAACACAAAGGTAGGAAGAAGGAGGGAGAAGTGAGAAAAATGATCTCGAAGCTCAACCACCGCCATCAATGCCTCCTACCAAAAAATCTACCACAAATCTATCTTAACAACATCAATTACTAGTTTGGAGCCTCGAAGGAGGAGGAAGCGGTGGATTAGATCGAATCCGATCTGGTCATTGGGGAAAAATATCTTATATTAAAGGCCCGAAGACATTTCTCCATTTAATTCCCACATAACTTCTCCAAACTTAAAGCTTGAGATCTACATGATGTAGATGAGGCCGAAATCTTTATAGCGGTGTCATATTTTACGGATTTCGAGCCATGAGTCAAAATATGTGCCCATTTGAAATTTGGATCGGGTCCATACAAAATAGCAGGAAAACCAGTTCAAAAACGGGCCCCCTTTTAAAACTGGACACGTGGAGGGCTGGCACATGCCTGAGGGTAGCCTCTATATTTTTATTTTAGAGTGGTGTGGGGTTGACATGTGGCTTCTTCCGCAACCTTCTCAATTTCCTTATGTTTTTGGCTAATTCCTTTTCTCGGTGGGGTCATATATATGACTGGGGACACACGACATCTTGGCACTTGTCTAAAAACCATCCCTCAATTCTACTCTTGAGTTAGCACCATGATGATGCTTGGCACCCTTTCTGGTCTATCTCCATGGTTTGACTATTCAACCTGACCCTATCCCTTTGTTGAAACAGGATGCATGGAGAGATGGTGCATGCACTGAAACCCGTTTAGGATTTTTCCTTTGAAGGAGCGTCGGGTTGACACATGGAAACCTTCACAGGATCTTAGACTTTTCAACGGCCCCTCTTACCTTTTCAAACCTTGGACTACGTTGTGAGCTAGCACTCATTTGAGTCTTCACTTTTGGATTTACCCTTGGAGATGCGCCGAGCTGACGCGTGGCAACTTTCACCAAAGACTTCTATACGTAGCCTTTTTTAGGCTGCCCTTTCTATCTTCTAACTTTTAGCTTTGAATCTACCTCTATTTTTGGCACAGGGACATGTGGAGGGTTGGCGCTTGTTTGAGCCTCCCTTTTTGGATTCAACTTTAAAGATGCATCGTTCGGACACTTGGAAGCATTCGATGTCCCCTCCATACTTAGTCAATTTTTGGACTCGTTACTCTGAATTGTTTTGAGCCCGAAGACTTCTAACCTTCACCATGACTTCTCTTTCTTCTTGCGTAGGGTCATTTAATATTTCATAGGCCCAAGAACTCTATTTTTGAGTCCCTCTGTGATCTTCTTACAAGATTTGAATGTGGTTTCTCTGGTTCTTTTTTTGGGGTTGTGGTTGATCCGGTATTTTTCCTGGGAAGTGAAATATGGATAACAAGCGCTCCATAGATCTAGATGATGCCTCGGTCTTTGTGATCTCTTTGACATACCTATCAACTACACACTAAAGTTGGGTACTCTTTAACCCTCTAGAACTACATCATAATATATGGCCTTGTAGAAGGAGACCATGCCGTTGGCCGTAGCTAAGTCCATATATATCCTCGGTGTCATAGTGGCTCCATGAGTCTTCCAAAATAATCCACCTTTTCTTATAAGCGGAAATATCATCTCAACCCACTATCCTCTCGGTGGCTAATCGGTCCCTCTCGATAATAATGACATGCACCTATTCCCGGGACTATTGTAATAGGCTCATGATCTGCACACTCTGTTTAGCCAAGCTGATGTATCTACCGAAACCAAGTTCCCCCATCTCCACCACCTCCTTGGTTGGTTTGCACTCTAGCTTGGTCTTACTCCACACTAAGGATCTATATTTGGGCTATGGCCTGGTCCCTCGGCCGCCACTTGAAGGTAGATGGATATGGCTTGTTGTAATGTAGTTATTTGTCCTTTGTCTCCACCATCATCTCCACCCCCTCAACCTCTCAACATAATGTATGGCGTGACTAGGCATCGAAGCCTACAGTCTTTGCTTTGTATGTTGGCACCGATGTAGAGAAAATGAACACCACCGGTGTATGCCCACTCGAGACATCTCAGTATATGTCTAATGAGAGGTACTTGCCTCTATCTTTGTCATTGTAAGGGTGGAGGACCCTATCCACCACCACCTTCATGACCCATGCCATGAAAACCATCATCTTCATCACCATCCTCGTCATTGTCATCATCACTATCCTTCTCATAAGGTTGCATGACTCGGCATCCCATAAAGACTGTGGAATAGTAAGGTGGTGTGGTAAAACTGTCAAGTACCAAGGTCCATACTCATGAGTGATCCTGGGATCTCTGATCCATCTCATAGGTGCCCATACTTGTGGTATCATCCCATCAAAACTACCTCGAGGCCCTATCTCGGTTGAATGGGTGGTCCCACGTCGAACTTCAAAGTAGCATTGTGTGTGTACCACATATCCGGATGGGGTACATCCTATGATATACAAAACTATCTCTAGCATCTTTCTATCCTATAAAATCCATGATATAACCCTAAATTCCAATCAAAAAGTGCTCCACCATAGCTAATGAGGCCAAAATATGTCTCATTATATCACCAAATAACACTCTTATTCTCTCTCTTAAAATCAAGCTTTCAAGTGAATTTAGATGTATTTTTAATAATGGATAACATATTTAAGATAGAATATAGGATTTATCTATTCATCTCTTTAGAAATATATTTACAATCTAATTGTTGTTATTTCCTTATATTTCTTATAAAGTTAGAATGTAATAGTGTGTGAAAACAAGTCATAAGCGACTACTCCAAGTTCATAGATCAGCTACCAAAATTCTTCACCTAGCTACTAAAAGGCCCAACTACTAGATTTTTGCTATGTAAAACTTCACGTAGCTATGGAAATGCCCAGCTAGTGAAAGTCTTTTGTTTTTTCCAAATTAATGTAGAGGAGCACCAAACTATTCAAACCACTCTTTTCTTCCACCTCATTAACCAATAATATAGATCCAAACATGTGACAATCCAAAGTCATGCATGCATGTGGTGTTCCAAGAAGAATTCAAAGTCATGGACTTAACACTCCTCCATTTTCTCTCCATGTTTCAAGGATGAGAAAATAGTGGAATAGTATTAGGAATGTTGAATAAATACTCTTCCAATTTGTGTTTCTAGATTAAATAGATGAGTTATTAGGAATGTTGAATAAGTACTCTCCCATTTTGTGTTCCTAGATCAAAGGGATGAGTTGTAGAAATATCCTCCATGATAAGTGGACTATTGTAGTCAAGTTTGTTTAGGATTTATTTCTTTGAATAAATCTACCCAAGAATAGGTAGTTAGTTATTAGTGTGTGGACTTAGGAGTTTTTGGATGCATGAACTATAAATGTAACTTTCCATACTCTTTTATGTAATCTTTTACCAATAAGTGAAAATCCATTCTTTCTCTCTAATATTTTGAGTAGAATTATTACTGCAGATTTTTAATTAAAGTTTGCATGTATGAATTAATTCCTCTTCCAAGGAATGATTTGGCCACTCATTCCAAGGAAGATGGATCAATGTTTTATGTTTATTTATTTATTATGTAATTTCCCTTTTGTTGTGAATTTCTAATTTTATGTCATGTAATATTTCTTTTCATATAGTTTCTTTTGTCAACTTGTAGGTGTCTTATTTATTTTTCATTTGTTTTTAATTCAGAAATTTCTTTTATGCAAGTGTGATTTCTTTCATGCAAGTTTGATTTTGATTTCTGCAAGTGTGCTCTTTCATTTCTGCAAGTTTGCCTTTTAATTTATGCAAGTTTGGATTGTGTTTGAAGGAGTTGTTTTCCAAATATATCTTTCTCCTATTGCATACATCCATTGAAACCATCCCTAGATTTACATTATTAATGAAGAGGATTGATGACAATCATCATTTTGAGGATTGAGGATTGAGAACAAAAAAAAAAGAGGCATTTTTCAAGATCTACATGTGTAGATGAAGTCTTTCCAGTTTGCAGCAATTGGGATCTATAAGCTGCTAAAAACTATAGTTTTATGAGGGCATGCACAAAACTAAGTGTGGGGGAGACTCGCTCTTCTAAATATTTTAAGAATGCATTAGAAAAAAATATCCAAGTGTGGGGAAAAAATCTCTCTACATTATTTAAGAAAAACCTCATGAGAGCATGAATAAGAAAGAAGTAAAAATTTTAATTCTAGAAATCTCAGTTTGTTGTTATCATGAAAAGAAGAGAAGAAAATGTGAAAGATACAAAAGTATTGACAAAATAAAATTATATAAGAAGATGGTAGCTTGCATGAGGGTATGTAAGAAGTTAAGTTTGGGGAAATGATGAGGCCAAAATATGTCTCATTATATCACCAAATAACACTCTTATTCTCTCTCTTAAAATCAAGCTTTCAAGTGAATTTAGATGTAGTTTTAATAACAAATAGCATATTTAAGATAGAATATAGGTATTATCTTATCATCTCTTTAGAAATCTATTTACAGATCTAATTGTTGTTATTTTGTGATATTTCTTCTAAAGTTGAAATGCAATAGTGTGTAGAAAACAAGTCATAAACAACTCTACTCCAAGTTCATAGATTGCAGCTACCAAAATCTTCACGTAGCTCCTAAAAGTACCAACTATTCATAGACTGCTATTAGATTTATGCTAGGGAAAATCTTCACGCAGCTACTGAAATTCCTAACTAGTAAAAGTATTTTAGTTTTTCCAAAGTAACGTAATGGAGCACTTGAACTATTCAGCCCACTCTTTACTTCCACATCATCAACCAAGAATACAGATCCAAACATGTGAAAATCCAAATTCATGCATGCATGTGGTGTTCCAAGAAGAATTCAAAGTCATGGACTTAACACTCCTCCATTTTCTCTCCATGTTTCAAGGATGAGAAAATAGTGGAATAGTATTAGAATGCTAAATAAATACTCTCCCACTTTGTGTTCCTAGATTAAAGAGATGAGTTATTAGGAATGTTGAATAAATACTCTCCCATTTTGTGTTCCTAGATTAAAGGGGTGAGTTGTATAAATATCCTCCATGATAAGTGGATTTATTGTAGTCAAGTTTGTTTAGGATTTATTGCTTTGAATAAATCTACCCAGAATAGGTAGTTATTTTTTAGTGTGTGGACTAAGGAGTTGGTTGGATGCATGAACTATAAATGTAACCTTCCATACTCTTCTATGTAATCTTTTACCAATTATTGAAAATATGTTCTTTCTCTCTAATATTTTGAGTAAGATTATTCTCGTAGCTTTTGAATTAAAGTTTGCAAGTATGAATTAAGTCCTCTTCCAAGGAATGAGTTGGCCACTCATTCCAAGGAAGATGGATCAATGTTTTATGTTTATTTCTTTATTCTATAATTTTCCTTTTTGTTGTGAATTTCTAATTTTATGTCATGTAATCTTTATTTCATTACAATTTGTTTTGTGAACCTGTAGGTGTCTTATTTATTTTTCATTTGTTTTCAATTTAGAAATTTCTTATATGCAAGTGTGATTTTTTCAGAGTGCAAGTTTGATTTTAATTTATGTAAGTGTGTTCTTTCATTTCTGCAAGTGTGCCTTTTAATTTATGAAAGTTTGGATTGTGTTTGAAAGAGTTGATTTCCAAAGATATCTTTCTCCTATTGCATACAACCATCAAACACCAGCCCTAGATTGACATTATTAATAAAGAGGATTGACAACACTCATCAATAGATATTTCAAGCTTGAGAACGTCTTCTATCCACCGTAATGGTACTAAGGCCACCCACTATGTCGTGTTGTTGAATCTCATCAAAATATCTGTGATAACAGTAAGTATCACCTTGGTGATCACGGATATCATCACCAATGGGGACCCATCCCATGACTGATGGCTCCTATAGATCCTACACTTGAAGATTACCTATAGGGCAACCAATAGCTATGTGGTCCCATGCGCAAATCTGCAGTAGTGTGGCGGGACCCATGGTCTTCTGACCGTGGTAGGTAATAAGGTGTAGATCCTAGTACAAATGTGCTAGTATGCACTAACCCTAATAATATCGATCACTAGGGAATATAAACCGTATCATGCTAATCAAGCTAAGAATAAATGTGACACATGTCTTGTTAGTGAGAAAAATGCCATTGACAAGAGCCATCAAATAAACTACCATATGGTGAAAGCTTAGATCTACTATATAGCGGTGTAGGTATAGTGTCATCCCTTTGTGTAGTTGTTTTCACTTTGAAACATTGCACCCTCCGAATGGCTATACCGTGAGTAGGATGTTTGGTGTGATTAGGGCACATGGGATCACCTCTCAAGTTGTGGGACTTGGGCTTGAGGTGAACCTCGGGAGAAGGCCAACTTCCTCTTGCTAAACTAAATGCTTTACTACTCTGGTGTAATAAAATGGTTATCTAGCCCTATTCTAAAATTATCATGAGTTTTAGGGAAAGAGGTTTGCAAGAAGGAAATGATACTAGGTATAGTGATGAACCAAATAAAGGGTATTTTCAAACTCGGAAGGGTTAATTCGAAGAGGATGTATACACCACAAACCAACTTCACCAGATGCAACTTAGAGAGGATACATGATATCACAAACTAAGAAGCATATGTTCTTCTTTGCTAAACTCGGATTATGCATGGATAGATCAAGTTTAATTAGAAACACAATCATGTTAGGTTAATTAATTATGCATAATATAAATTGATTATTTAAGTAATGTTGTTATATGGTTATATTATAAACCATATTATTGTTGTATTTTGTTATATGGTTTTATTAACCATATTTTTCTTTTATTTTCACATGTATAATTGTTATAACAATTATGTGCTTCCTAGATGTAATATTGGAGGCAGTTGTGAGTTTTTTTACCCATGCAACCTATTTATTTGTCTGCACATGGTTGTTCAATTCCTATAATAATTGTAGCACTCCATTGTAGTTTTGGTTGATTGAGATTAATAATATTTATCGGGCATCCGCCCTTGTTTCTCAATTTATATTTGGTTTTGGAGCGAGGTTAAAATATATTGGAGGATTGTAGTAGAGTTTTAGGAGCATTGGAGAAGCTTGTGTAACACCCTTGATAGTTGTTATTTTCTTCCTTTGCATCTCAATTGTTGGCATGTGATTTTCCTTTGTAGGATATGTTCTTTTGACTTTGGGAAATCATGCTTGATTAGATAAGTCTTTTCTACTCTTAAGATCTTCTAATCCCGAATTGGAATAGTTTTCTAGAATTCATTTTCACTTCTTGAAGGTGATATTACAAATTGGTTTTAAGAGTTGTAAACTTATCTATTTATCTGACTCATCCTTGGATCAATTTCAGTGATCCAAGGAATGTTTTAAATCTGCTTTCTGTTGAATGAATGGTAAAATTGACATTCCATGAGTTAAGATACACATTGGACTGAACTTTGTTGTTGCAAGTTCTTTGATTTCTATGTGAACGTACTTCCATTTAGTGGGTTGTTTTGCTTGGGTCTTTGGAGATTGACCATGACAGGTCATTGCTGATGAAAATGGGAATGCATCCTATTCATGATGTAGGAGAGAACCTAGATCCTAAGCCGAGTAAAATTATTTCCTACCTAAGCTATGTAACTTGATATAATTCTGATTCTAACCTAAACTTGGTGCTAAGGGAATTGGAAAAAGTTACTAGGTATTAAAACTAAACATTGAACCTATTACTATAAGGCTATATGGTGATCTAACCTAGTGTTTAAAACTATGGCATTTTGAATTATTTACCTATGTGGAATTATCTAAACCTAATTGCTAAGGCCTATGGTGGGGGTTAGTTGTTAGTGTTATATCCTAAGGTATAAACTTTAATCTACCTAAGATCTAACCTAAGCAAGTAACCTATCCTAAACTATTGGGCATGAATGGGGACTTATGTAGTCGCATGCATATTGGTGACGGTTCCTAAGGCATTTATGATGTTGATAAGGTTTTATTGTACTCGGTACTACCAGCTTTGGTAGGGGCTAGTTGGCTTGGTAGAGGCTTAGGTGGTAGTATCACTAAAATGGAAACACATGTTAATTTAGACTTGGGTGGTGGTGAGGAAGATTAGGCGGGAGATTTGGAATTAGTGGAATTAATTGCTTTTGGTTTACGATCCCAACCCGTCTTGGTAGGCATGTCAGTGAATTTTTCTTGGGTTGTTTCATTTTACATGTTCTCTGATTTTCACTCTGCATGCGCTCTGGTTTTTCAAACTAGTAGATTGAACTGCACTTCATGGCTATTTTTGAGGTTTCAAATCTATTTTCATTTCATGGAATTTATAAGAGGCATTGTGGAAGAGGTATCTGGTTGTTCGATCTTTTGTGGAAAAAAGAAGGGAAGGAGTGAGCTTGGTAGGAGGTCTTCTTTAGTTTGACAGAGACACTATCAGGCATGATAGGCTCTAACTGTTAAAATCTATTGCTTTCCTCTAAGTGTTTTCATTAAAACAACTTTTCTTTGTGAGTTTTTATGCATTGCATGATGTATTTGGAAGTTTGATTACTGAGTTTATTAAGTCTTGTATTCTTGGTTTGAATCCTTTGCAAAAGTGGTCTGGTTTAAGATATATTATGTGGTTGTTTGAACACATGAAAAATGCATGCAAAAAGGATTCTGTAACTCTGTTTGGCTTAACTAAATTTGGTAATTAAGGTTAGGTTTTGTTACTTTCAAATGAATGTATTCTCACTAAAGTTCTTTAGAAAATCTTGCATCCCGCCTGTATCTATTGAAGCTATTGTTTTGTGATCCTGTGCTGGTAAAAAGCTCATGTCTGTTATGAAAACTTGTATGTAAACTCAAGTTCTATTGGAAACTTGTGGGTACTCGAGAACTGTTGTCGGATTCTTGGTGTTATTATGCTTGTGTTTCACTTCATAAGTATATGGAGCTGTGAATAGAGTAGTAGTTGGTTTGTTCTTGTTTTCCCAACTCTCGAACATTTTTTGTTGTTGAAACCCTAACACGACGTGATAATTATGTGGTGTTATCAAGAAATTGTGAACTATTACTGGTCCGCATTTGGTTGATGTTTTTGGTTACTTGTGACCTTGTGTATTGTATTGAGAGTTCATTATGAATACGGCCTTAGCACTTATATGATGTTGGTCTGAACTCTTTAAGTGATCTTCTAAACCACTCCAGCAGCTAAATAATGTTTGATACGATAGTTATTCGAACATGACGCTTGATTTTTATTTAAGCTATTTTAAATGTTTGTTCATTGCATTTTATCTAGCATTAGAATGTGAAAATTGTAGTAACTCAATAAGGGGTATTGTGATGCAAAATGAGTCGAGGAAATTGTTTCTTATTGTTGGAATTAGAAACCTGAGCAAGGTGTCAGTCCAGTTGGGATTCTTTCTGGTTTTCTTTGTTAAAAGATACAAATCAAAAGGGAACATAAGTTTCCCAAACTTGTTTAAAATCAGTGAATGATTTTGATCTTGGTAAGAACTTATGTACCTCATGGTGCTCAGATTGGGATTTCGAATCTTGGGGCAGAAGGTATCTTGTAATTATGTTGTAAGATCCTATTGTTATATTGAGTTTATTACTGTAGGGAACTATTTTAAAACTCTGAATTCTTAGAAGGAAACAGATGCATGTGCATGGAGAAAACTAGAAATATGGTTTTATGAGTCAGTTGGTAAACTCTGTTAGATTTTGACTGGAACCATCTTTGTAGTTTACGATTCTTATTGGGAATTTGTTCTTTATTTTTATTCTTGAAGCAATATGTTGAAAAGTATGGTAAATAATATTGTTTGATTTAACTCTTGGGTAATTTTGGGCATTAGCATCTACTCGGATTTCTCTTCTGTTAGGTCCCCATAAAGAAATGAAGAACCCATAAAAGAATTAGTTATGGTTCTTTTGTGTATATGGACTATGTATGACCTTCACTACTCTAATGTTCCTATTTGAATAGATCCCTTGCTTACTATAGGAAGTTTTTAAAGGAAAAGTTTCATTAGATACCTTTTCACTTTAAGGTGTTCTTGTTCTTCCTTTGGAATCCTTATATGAACTCGAACTATATATATATATATATATATATATATATTTGAAGAAGGGACTTTGTTAATTAAGTTGAAGGAAATGACTACGGTTTAGGATCATTTCTGTTAAGCTTCTTTTCTAATACAGTTGGGAATAAGTTCATTTGTTTGGAATCTTTTGTTGATTATTCTATAGGAAAAGTTAATCATTAATTTGGCTAACCTTCTCTTACTTATCATTAATGGAAATGAAATAGAAGGAGAGTGATGTCTGGTTTGTTAAAAATGTATCATGCTGGTTGGTTGATGTTTCATCCTTCCATCTGGGATCTTTATTTATTCCTGTTCTGATGAATATCTTAAATGTTTGATTTGAAATAGTTAATCTTAAGATGAAACAACTTAGGTTATCATATGAACCTATTTCTACCTTGTGGATATTATGTACTTCGGCATAATGAAAATGGTTTCTCTTCTTCTTACTAGAAAGTTAGACGAAACATCCTAGTATGAACCTTCTGAAAACACTTCTTGTATCTTATAGTTAAGATAAGTGTTGTATTCTGAGTTGGTAGAATGAAAACAATAAGATGTTATGTTCTATTGATTAAGATGAATGATAGGACCAGCCATACCTTAATTTTTAAGACAAATATTATAGATTATAATCTGTTCTTCTTTAGAAGTGAACTTTAGTTCATTAATGCTCTTTTTTTTTTGGTTGTTATTACTTATGATTAATGTATGAAATACTAATTGTTCATTAAAGTAGGGTTGTTTTTATTGGAACAATTAGTGGAATGCACTTCATTTTAAGGCTTAGTGCTTATCATGCTTAGTTCATTGAACTGACCCGTGCTAGAATTTTTGCTAGATGGACTTCGTAAGTGATAAAAGAAGGCAAAAACTTATATGATGCATTGGCTGATCTAAGTTTGATTCTTGTGAAGAATTCTGATTCGTTCTTAAGTTGTATTGAAAAAGAAAAGTTATATTCTTTTGAATGAAGGCTGCTATCATGCAGTATGCCTAAAATGCATAAGTTTGTAAATGTATAAGTTTTGAAAATGAATTGAAGGATGAGAATTTACTTGCATGGGTTGTGCAAATTATCTTGTACCTTTGTAAAAGAAATGGAATCCTATCTTGTTGATATTCTTCATGTTATTTATATGTTTAAATGAGTATTCTTGGATAAGTAGGAAAAAGGGAATTAGAGTAATTTCCCTAAATGTGATGCAACTAAATAAGTTGCAGAATTCAATGTTCTTATCTAAACAATTCATATTATTAAGGTAACATGTAATGAACTTACAATGAAAACTATAGAATTTGTAAAGGACATAAAGGGTGTGTTAAACCCTAGAACTTAACCATGAAGAGGAGACTCTTCCTCTCTTATGAAAAAGTAAACAAAAGGAATATATGATTTATAATCATTAGACTTCATTTAATAAAGTCTATTAAGTTACAATCTAGGTGGTTGTTACACTTCCTTGAATGGTTAAGTCACATTAAATGGAACTTATGAGGTTGTTGTCCTTTCTTCTTGGTAGCTACTTGTTAAGCCAAAATTAATGAACATTGAAAGCAATCTTAAGTTAAGGAAGTTCTTCAAGGATTAATGGAACCTGATTTGGAAAGGAACTTAGGGAGAGTTGGATTAGGGTTTGGGCAGGGTTGCTGAAATATACTTTTAAAGTATCAAAATTAATTAAATATTAATAATCTCCTAGGGGTATGTACATCTCGACGAGGTTGTTCTGTAGGATGCTGAAACACATCAACTCTAGGGTTTTACCTTCGAGAAGATTGGGATCTTCTCAAGGATACAAGACGTACTGATTGACATGTGGCAACACCCTTTTGCATTGATCATCTAGATCGACACACTTATGGACTTGAACTTAGTTTTCTCTAGGACTGGGTAGTAGCATAGTTACAATATGAAGTAGCCCTCTAGGACTCAGGGTACCTTGGCACACGGGGTTGACCTGGGTTAACCCAATATGCCAAAATATCCTAAGTCTTTATGAGCCCCTTCCTATCATAACCTATGTTGTTAACTTGAACTAGGGTTAAACCTAGGGCAAGAGGACTGAAAAATTCAATAAAGGACATTCTAGATAAATAATAGAGTGGGGGTGAAAGATGTATTTCAGATTGACGAGTATGCCATCAAAGAATAAGTAATATGAAACAGTATGTTAGAAATCTCTTTGCTAAAGTATCGCAAGCTACGATTGCGTTGTCCTATGTTTCCTTGTCTAAGGTTCGAGACACGAGATGAATATTGGTAGAAAATATTCATATATGTTCCTAGATAGATCACTCCATACCCCGAATAGGGTAAGAGAACCAAGTATACATAGTATATGGAAAAAGTATTCAATACTTAAAGTTAAACATGAATAGATCATTAGTTCACCTAGTCATGAAATGAATAGATCGGTAAGGGGCACACCGAGTCATTATAGTTGTATATGGTTATATATTATAAGAATGGATGTTATGGAATGTGTGTTCTAAATTATGTATTTAGAACAAAGAACATTACTCAAAAAAAAAAATTCCCCTTGTTTCTAAAGTCTTAAAATAGGAATGTTACACCAGTGCAAGAAAAAGAGTGTCGAGTTGCCTCTGCAACTTCCCACCCCATCCCTTGCAATACCACCATCAAATTCCTCAATAATACCATCAAATTCCTTAAAACCACCTTTATTCATTGCAATTAAGGTTGAGGAGGATAGAATTCACCAAGGAAGAGATTACAAGCTCAAAGGAAGGAAGAAAATGATCTAAGGTGCCATACACACTCAAAACCACCTGTCATTTTTTCTCTTTGATGGAATTTTTCTCAAAACTACCTTTCCAAAACCGTGGTTTTTGAAGAGGTATGGGTTTAAAGTTTGAAAGTGTTTAATTACATTTTTTTCTTTACTTATACTTGTTTAGCTTAGCCACCCAAGTGGCTAGTATAACTTTGTAAGAAACATCCCATCAAGAGAGGTCAAGGGGTTTAATCCTCCCTCACCCACTACCAAATTTGGCAAAAAAATTAGTGGAACCACTAACTTTAGCGAAAAATTTAAATTTAGTTATAACTAACTAAATTTAGCGAGAAAAACCCTATTTTAGGAAAAAACTTTTTTTTTCTCCACTCTGCATATTTTTGCATTATGAGCACTTTTTTCCAAAGGAGGGATACCTAAAACTTCATTTTAAGCTAGTTTTGTACGATTTTTTGCTCGGCCAAGCCGTGTTGGGCTCCATTGGCCACTAAAGTGCCTACAAAACAAAATAATTTACCCGCCATTCAAGTTTTCCATATTTTTTATTGTAATTACATGCTGCAATATATTATACTAATTTACTGAGGTTTCCATAAGTCAACCGCAAAATTTGTAAATCGATCAAAAACTAGAAGAATTGCAATAAAAAAATAGTAAATAAAATTGGTTCTCAGAACACTCATGAGATCCTAGATCTCATTTGCAGGGTTTGCATATAAGGTGCCTCCGGGAAGTGCTTATAGGTAAAGCCATCATGACTACTACTGTACTTAATGCCTAATATAGCTATAACAACGTTGTTAGGCAGGCATCGTCTCTAAAATCGACGGGAGTAATAAGGTCACAGTGCATACACTATGAGCCATCCCATCCGTCTATGAATGATTACACGACATAAATCTAGAATAAGAAATTATTCAAGTATATAGCGAAGTTACGCGTGCATATGAGGATATTTATTTGAGCCGGTGTAAATAATCACATAGACCCCTTTCAGTTTTGTCTTGGTACCAAGTATTGAATTCTTTCATGTATGTTAATGCCTCTTTCATGTACCGCCGCTTATATAGAAAGGGTGAGCTTATTCCACATACCGTTGAGTATATCAGAAGGGTGCATATATAGAAAGGTTTGGTATATCGGACTGACAATATATAGATTGGGAGACCTTATACCTAGAGTGATAAGAGCCAAACCCTATCAGTGATCTCTACAAAATGGGCACTAATGCCCCCAAATTTTTCTTCCAGATTCACAATTACTTAGAGGAAACAACTATGTTGCATGGAAGATAAAAATTAAGACACGTCTTGAGTTTGAAGAGATCTAGCCTACTGTGAATGGTACTCTGACGAGATCAACTACTGATACAACACAACAATGATAGTTTGATAAAGCAGATCAGAAGGCCAAAATCATCATTTTGTTTGGAGTTTCCGATGATGTGCAACCCCACATTCGAGATGCCAAAATAGCCAAAGAAGCATGGGATAAGTTGAGCACAGTATATGAGGCCAAGAACAAGAAAGTTATACCAATTTGTAGAGTCGATTACACACACATGAAGTTTAAGCGAATGAGAAAATCAAATCTTTCTTAAGAAGAGTTGAAGAGTTAAGGGCTTTAATTCTAGCCCTAGGAGAAGTAGTCACAGATGATTCTCTTATTCCCATTGTTCTGAGATCACTCCCTTCTTCTTACCACATTTTTGTTACAACACTAAACGTGTCGATACGACAACTAGTTTTGACAAGTGGTAAATGTACCGCAACAAGAAGAAGCAATACATAATAAGGATAATGAAGAGGAGAAGGCACTTCCTTCACATCAAAAATGGAAAGAAAAAGGTAAAGGAAAACCTAATTCCTATAAAAAATCCCAAAATCAAAATCGTATCAAGGGGACAAACAACGGAAGAAGTAATTTCAATCTGCAAAAGAGGACATGACCTACAAGATTGTTGGTATAATACTTATAAGAAAGGTTCATCAAGCAAATCTGACCTCCACAACAATCTAACAAGGGACATTATAACTACAATCAATGGTAGAAAAAGGGGAACTGGAAAGATGACCCCATCGGTAAGGAAATATTCTTGAGCAACAAGAACAATCGAAGATAATGAAGACTACTTGTTCACTCCTTGATCAAGTGAACCATCCACGTCATCTAGTGATGTTGAGTTTGTTGATTAGGGGCCACTCGACACATGACCAGCTACATATACTAGTTTATTTGAATGAGGGACACACCATCGAAAAATCACGTTTCATTGGGAGATGATTATTCATATATAGTTCGGGGATTGGGAACATTTCTCTACCCTCTTGGTTCATGCAATCAGTAGACTATCGATGTCTTATATGTCCCCGATTTGATAAAGAATCTACTTTCGCTTAGTAAACTCCTTTATAAAAATCTAAAAATTTACTTTGATAGTCATTCTGGTAAGAAAACATGTTTTATTCGAGATAAATCACGAGGCTCGAAAATAGTTACAAAAGCCTCTAATGTGGGATGCATGTTCCAACATGATTTTGTCCACAGAGATGATCAAGCACTTGTGGCTAAGAAATCTACCTTGTCACAATTGTGGCATCGGAGACTTGGTCATATAAGTTTCAAGTATCTCGAGACACTTCAGAGGCACAATATGGTACATGGGCTACCATCTCTTCAGAAGGATACAGACAAGTTTCCTCACTTCCTAGCAGGAAAACAACACAAAGCATCATTCCAAAAGAGTACGTATCGAGCTCATGGTCAGCTTGATCTGTTCATACCGATCTTTGCAAATCTGATGCAACCAAGTCATTCTATATTTCAGTACTTCATGCTATGTGTTGACAAATATTCAAGGAAAATGTGGATTTTTTGTCTTCATAAGAAAAGTGAAGCTTTTGAAACTTTCAAGAAGTTCAAAGTAGCGATTGAAAATGAAACTAGTCGTCACATCATAACTCTGCTCGATCAAGGGGGAATTCACCAAGAATGAGTTCAAAGGCTACCTAAAATTCATGGATTCGTTTAAAATGCCTCCTCCACACACACCATAGCAAAATGGTGTTGTTGAGAAGAAGAAATCATACTATCATGGAAATGGTATGATGCATGATCGATGATTCTGACTTGCAATGAAATTCAGGCGAAGTAGTAAAACAACAATGTATTTGTTGAACAGAGTGCCCACAATTTCTCTTGAAGGAGTAACACCACAAGAAGCATAGTAAAATGAAAACCATCTATTGCACACCTTAGAGTATTCGGTGCAAAGAAACCATGCACATACCCAAGCAGAATAGAAAGAAATTGGACATGAAGTGACAAAAACTCATCTTCATTAGGTACAATGAAGAGACTCTTGGGTGCATTAATGGATCCTAAGACTAGAAAATTCTACACTGCAGAGATGTTGAGTTTTTCGAGAAGAAGGAAGTAGAGACTCCTCCTCCAAACTCACTAGATGTAGATTTTTCACCAGTTATAAAAATTGAAGTTGATGTTCCCTCAGAAGATGAAAGTGACGACGGGGGATGATGGTGTTGATCAAATAGAACCATGACCCATGAGAATAGTTCGAATATGACCAAGTGGTGTACTATCACATTACGAGATGCGAGAATGGATGCTCCACCATACATCCACCCTTGGACCACAGACTCACAGTAAAGCAAGAGAAGAAGTTAACTTTGCTTTGATGAGTAGAGTTATTGAATCTAATGAGCCATCTACAGTCTAGGAAGCCCCACAATCAAAATCTTGGAAAGATGCCATGGATTTTGAATATCAATTAGTGATGAAGAATAACACTTGGTAGCTTGTCGATCTTCCACCAAGAAAGAAACCCATTAGATACATACATATATTTAAAACAAAGTACAAAGTAGATGGGACACTGGACAAGTATAAAGTGAGACTAGAAGCAAAGGGGTATGTACAAAAAGAAGGCATAGACTACGAGGAGACATTTTCTCCCACTGCTAAGATCAAAAAATCAGAATGATCTTTTCTCTAGCTACACGGTTTGGCTGAAAGTCCACCGGATGGACGTAAAATTGCCTTCCTAAATGGATATTTACAACAATAAGTCTACATGACTCAACCTGAGGGATATGTAGTACCTAGTCAAGAAGTAAAGGTATGCAAACTCAGGAAATATCTGTATGGCCTTAAACAAGCACCCTAGGCATGGTACATCAAGATTGATGAGCATCTCGTACAACATGCATTTTTAGAAATCCATACGATCTCAATCTTTACCTCAAAATCAAGGCGGAGAGATTGTGATTGTTGTTGTCTATGTTGATGATCTAGTCATCACTGGTAGTTCAGTGAAGATGATTGATGCAACAAAGAAAGATCTTAATCGATCGTTCAACATGACAAATCTTGGGCTAATGCATTATTGTCTTAGATTGGAAGTATGGAAGAAAGAGAATCACATATTTGTTTCTCAGATAAAATATACCAAGACAACGCTTGAGAAATTCAAGATGATGGATTGCACACCAATTGCTACACCTATGGAGAATAGATTGTAGTTATCTTGTTTAGATCCATCTCCTGAGGTAAGTGCCACTCTCTATCGGGGTAGTTGATCGGGAGTCTTATTTACTGATCTACACTACACCGTATATCAGCTTTGTAATGAGCTATCATCTAGGTTCATGTAGGAACCAAAAGTTTGTCATTGGAAAGTAACAAGGTGCATTTTGAGATATCTTAAAGGATCAGTGGATCTTGGTCTAGAATACAAGAAGAACGACAACTTATTCTTATCGGATATTCAGATTCAGATCATGCAAGAAATATTGATGATAGAAAATCCACTTTTGGATTTGTATTCTTTATGGGATTTGGACCAATATCATGGGGAAGCAAGAAACAACACTTTGTTTCTCACTCTTCCACAGAAGACGAGTATCGTTCTACAGGAGAAGCTGTCTGTGAAGTGATATGGCTACATCGCATACTAGAAGGACTTGGAATACCACAGGACAAACCAACCACCATATATGTTGACAATGAATGTGTTCTCAAACTTGTTTGCAATCCAATTTTTCATGAGATAATAAAGCACATTGAATTACAAGTTAATTTCATATGTGAACATGTGTTAAAGCACAACATCCAAATTCAATTTTATCTAATAGATGAACAACGAGAAAATATTTTCACGAAGTCACTTGCACGTGACAAGTTTGAGTTGTTCGAGAGAATTCCTCTCCTCATCCCTTGAGACAATGCACAATTAAGGGGGGGAATGTTAGGTTAATTAATTATGCATAATATAAATTGATTATTTAAATAATGTTGTTATATGGTTATATTATAAACCATATTATTTTTGTATTTTGTTATATGGTTTTATCAACCATATTTGTCTTTTATTTTCACATGTATAATTGTTATAACAATTATGTGCTTCCCGGATGTAATATTGGAAGCAGTTGTGAGTTTAGTTTTACCTATGCAACCTATTTCTTTGTCTGCACATGGTGTTAATTTCCTATAAGAATTACAACACTCCATTGTATTTTTGGTTGATTGAGATTAATAATATTTATCAGAATCTTCCCTTATTTCTCAATTTACAAATCAATCACCACAATAATATAAAATAGACACATGCCAAACATCCACTTCATTCATGAGGGTCAATGATAATATGGCTTACATAACAGAAGGAAGATAACTTTTCACAACTGATATTCACACAATTATACCACTTTCTAACATAATAAAATAAGCTACTTTAAGATAAAGACAAGCCAACCACTTATACTAGGGAATTATGCATTCACAAAGCATAAACACATCAACCATTAACATAATAACTCATCTTTCCATGAAAAATATAACTCTGAATGTAATTAAAAGGTTCTTAAATATTCAAAAGCACTCTTCCAAGCTTGAAGAGTAACTTCTCCCAAAAAATTGATCTCTCTCGTTAAAAACTTAATGTACTTCTTATTTATAAGTTCCTTAGGATGAGCCATTATAGATGGGACTTAACTACCAATATACTAAAATAGAAATGTCATTAAACTCAAGGTAACATGCTCCGATAAAAATAACAAGTTTGTCAGCAAGAGTTCGACTCAACCAACCCTACAACTTTGACCAATCCAGAGCTTGGATCTATCCTTCCATGGCTACTCACTTTGGCCTAGCTTTAAAATGCTTTCTCCTTCTACGGTGTTTCTATTGTGCTTCCTCCCACGTAACCATTCAATGTTTATATTCAAGTGAAACACTTGATAATCCCATTAATTTCTTCATCTCCTAGCCCACATACGTAGTGATTCACTACATCTACCTGTCTCAATTTCCTTGTGACCTTGGCTAGAATTCTTCTAAGTTTTACGCATCGACCTTCTTTAGTCTTCTTGTGAAATTTTGGCATAAAACCAATCTATCGTAGATTCACCGTTAAAAGTCTTGTAACCTCATCATCACACTTCACCAAATCTTTGAAATTTTCCTTAATCTAATCCACCAAAAGAGCATAGATGTTTTCATTGAAGAACTTACGCTTAACAAATGTCAAATTCTTCCATATATCATTCAACAGCATCCATAATTTCTAATTATTTATCATCCAACCTCTTAATTAAATCCTGAACACTCGACACCGGAATTCCATGGCCTTTTGATATTCAAACAACTTGGAAGCATCATCAACTACATCCTCCTGAAGGAGTAGATCTAGATCTTCTTCTCTAATTTCACTCCATGTTGCCAAATTCAAATTCAAGTTATTATTGTCCTTGGAAAAGGCCTCATCCATTTTGAAAATAGCATCTCTTCCAACCTATAAATCATTATATATTTCAACAGATCTTTAATTAAAGGATTGGCTTCTTGTAGTAAACGCTCCATCCATCCATTTACCGATCTCCCTTCTCGGCCTATCTTCTCAATTTCATTATAAGAAATATCATCTATGGTATAAGAAACTATCAGATCTATGGTAGTTGAACCTTTAGTAGATGGAGTTGGGTGTTTTACTTTTTCTTAACAATGCATTGAGCTCGCTCAACTCTTCTTTAAGATCATCCCTATAAGCTTTATCGCTTTCATATTTCTC
The DNA here is from genome assembly GCA_018340775.1 of Taxus wallichiana var. yunnanensis. Lineage (NCBI taxonomy): Eukaryota > Viridiplantae > Streptophyta > Pinopsida > Cupressales > Taxaceae > Taxus > Taxus wallichiana. Next base: position 5,711,655 of record CM031238.1, read on the forward strand.
AAACAGATTTCCAAGAGAAGTTTACACATCTTGTTTAGCTCCTTTATGAGTGGCTTTTCCCAAGAAAATATAGATATTTGATAATCCGTAGCTGTAATTGTTTCCTTTTGTTTTCCTCAATGAGGATCGCAACCTCTACAACTCGTTCTCCGATTGACTCACTTGTTAAGCTAGAAACAATCCTCGACCTTTGGCTTGCCTTTTTGGTGTAGGCTCTAATATGCTCGGTGATCTATGACATCCCCTAGAGGCACCTTCTTCTTTTGTTTTGGAGTCTTTTGAAATAGCCATTTTGGAATGGCTAATGTTGATGGGGATGGAACAATAGATTTAGTACTTGAAACATTAGTTGGCATTTGAATGGAAGTGGAAAAAATGGATGGAGTGGATGTGAGGATGGCCATAGGAGTGGATATAATGATATTAGGAGATGAGATGGAAGGTAATGGCGTGTTAGGGGAAATGAATTAGAAATGGGTGACCTAATGGTTTCCCATGAGAGAACTGGAAGGGATGAGAACACTTGGGCCATATAAGGAGATGGAAAAGGAGAAATGATTGTATAAGTAAAAGGAAATGATGTAGGGAAGTGACAATGGAAGAGAAAGAAGAGATGATGTGTCTTGTGAGACACTTTGAGAATCACCGAATTCAACTATTTCGATACAGTGTCGTAGGGGACATGGCTTTGGAAGCGGGAGCCTTGGAAAGATGAGTTGCCCACTAAAAATGAAATCTTTTTAGGGAATGTATAGGCCCTTTGGATGGACCTTTCTCCTTTTTGGGTGTTGATTGACTAATGGTTGTTGGGGTTTCTATATTTGTAGGTTGTTCTAACCCCTTGGGTGAGATTCCCTAGAATCGCTATCCAAATAACTCCCCTAGTGATTTGGATAACTTGCATACACATTCTAGCCCTAAGCTATCTATTGAAGAATTATGCACACTCAAAATCATTTGGTAGACTCCCTTGGTCACAGTTTTCCTGCACACCCCTTTCCTTCATCCTTCCACTTCCCCTCACACCCACCTTTCACATGTTCACCTTCTTCTTCCGAGTCCGGCCTCCTTCAACCCCGTGCACTCAAATCTTTGACCCTTCACGTGCCACACCCATTACTTTGTAATAGTTACACCTTAACCATACGTTCTCTACTCACTAGTTTGATTCATCTCCCCACATACGCCATGCGCACTCCCTCCGTGTTTTCATATATTTTCTTCACATGCCGTCTATGCCGATCATCTTTTGACATGCTTAAGTGTGTAGTAATGAACTCTGGGGAAAGGCTAATAGGGCACATAATCCTTACAACAAATGAATGATTAACACATGGTAGAAATGATAAATAGTTGTACATTTGGCCACCATCTCAGCCAATCGGCATGCACCATGTGTCTTGTATACATTGATGACTCTGACATCTTCTAAAGTAGCTATATCATCACTGCCTATAGAGCTCGATCGAGGTGTGCCTGGACTTGTCAAAAAGTAAGAGACATCAACAATAATGCTAGAAATTTAAATTTCAAATTGTAGTGAAGCTAGTAGGTGAGAATTGGGAAAATGTCTCCCGAACATTGATGAGTAGATCTGATTGCTCCAACCACCCAATTTAGTATGATCTGACCTCTTTTGTATTTTACATGACAAATAAGCATGGGGAAGTGTCGACACTAAAATTTTCCTCCATAATTTCTATTTCATTAATGTATGTATTAGGAATAGGATGTTGTTAAGTATAATTAGTAGTAGCATCTCGATAGAAGATAACGGCGCTTTGTCAAGACGGTGTCGCCAATAATGTGGAGTACTTCGTAATAATCAAAGTACAATAGGAATGTTGTAAAAGTAAATATTTGTCGTAAGTGGTCCAAAGAATGTTAAAATGTCAAAGTTTGGGTAATTAGAGAAGTAGGGTCTACATGATTAGGAATTAAAATACTATATTGGTAATAAGGACAAGGAGTGAGGTCATAAATATTTTGTGTATTTTATTTGTAAAAGTCTAAAAATGTGGAACCCATGTAAAATGATAAGGTTTATCTTATCTTAAGAGATAAGCTTACATGTACAGATAAGAGTTAAGGTATGGAATATGATTCGCCGTAGTGGATTTCTTATCCTATCTTAGAGATAGATGGATAAGCCCGAAGTTCTATAAATAGAGACCACCCCCTCATTTAGCATAGAAAGAAGTAGTGAGAAATATCAGTAGGAAGTGTGCAAAGGAAGCCATCAATTAAAGGTGTGTTGAAGAAGCCATCAAGAGGCGTAATTGTAAAGTTTCTCCCATAGTCTTGTTGAAGTACCTCATGGGTGAGATTGTAACAATTTCATGTTATATTATAATTTACTTTGATATTTCAGATTTGTCATCATTCTATCTTATCATAGTCAATGGTATTCTTGTGTTCGGTTGTTGTTTTGTTTCCAAATTACATCCACCAAACTAAAGGTCAGTGCATTAGTAAATAATCATAAAGACGAGGAGTTCTCGGTGAAGAATTATCATAGTGCCGATTGGTGATGACATTTTGGTTCCGCTGCCGACCATTCCTCGTTGGTGGATTTTCCGAGAGATATTCCCACTTAGTCAAAAATCAATCGAGGGTAACCTTGTTTTTACTGTGCATAGTAGTTACCATGGTAAAGTCATTTTTACCGAATAGTAGTTACCATGATAAAGTCATTTTTGCTGTGAATAGTATTTATCACAGTAAAGTCACTTTTTACCGTGAATAGTATTTACCGCAGTAACTTCACTTTTTACCGTGAATAGTGTTTACCATAGTAAAATCAGTTTTTACCGTAGTAAGTCAAGTTTTACCATAGTTTACCGTGGTCATTTCTATATTAATTCCAATTATTTGTGCACATATGTCTTGTTGATTGTACTTGTGAGTTGGTATTTCACTTGGTTACTTTTGAAAATGGGAAAGATTCCTATTTTTTCAGCTCAATCTAATGAAGATGCTTCTTCTTTCATTCAAGAGTTTAAACGATCTTGTATTTGTAATGGCCTCATAAGAAGGGAACAATGGACTGAATTTTTTCCTACCTTTTTGGATGGTTCAAGCACTTAGGTGGTTTGAAACACTAGGTGATAATGTGAAAACTCATGGGATTTATTAACCAAAGTTTTCTTGAAGAATTTGGTGAACAATGAGAATATGCAAATCTCATGATCAAGATCAAAAAGCTATCCCAAGGAGAGAAGGAGAAGATAAGGGATTATCATGCTCGTGTTCTGAGCTAAGGAGGAAGCTCGATGCCCGATCCGGAAGGAAGGATTAGCGGATGGGTTGATGAATGGCGTGGATAATCTCCTCTCATAAGCACTTCATTCTTGGGATGAAGCCGAGATCGACAACGAGTGAAGTATGACCACCCAGCTACCATTGAACAAGCAAAGGAGATTACAAGAAGGCAAGAAGAAAGCATGGAAGAGGAGCCCAAAGAAATTGTTGTTAAAGTAGAGCCTACACCAACACCTTTGGTCCGTAATCCACAACCACTCCCAAAGTGAGCACAAATATTTCTCCTAGTACATCTAATGAGTATGAAGATCTGCTTAGGAAGATGGGCCAGTTAACTATTAATCTTCTTCAAGGAAAGGAATTTAGTTCTCAGGGAGGAGATAGAGGTCCAAAAAGAAATATTTCTGAAGTTGTTTGTTATGGTTGTTATAAAAAGGGTCATTATAAGTATAATTGTCCAGATAGAGCTTCTACATCTGGTACAAGAGATAATGATAAAGGAAAAGCACCTATGAATTCTCTTGATGTAGTAGATAAGAGTAGAAATAATGAAGTAGATGTGTTTGTAACAAAAAAGAAAGAAAGAAAAAGATAATCAAGATGGAAATGATCCTAAGAAGATGAAAGAAGAAACTAGTAAGAAACATAGGAGAAGAAAGTTGGGTGTGCAGGATTTTCTCGATTTCACAGGGGGCAAGGACCATACTCCATCTTGGAAGATCTATCCAAAAGGCCTACAAATATTACATATGGTCAACTCTTGGCTATGTCTTCCGAGAAGAGGCGGAGTTGCGAGGTGGACTCAATGCTCAAGAAGGAAGGAGGTTGTGGTCCCTATTTTGGAGGCAGAGGCAGATCCCTATGCTCCACAAGTCGAGGTATTATGTAATGGCATTTCAATTCATGATGTCTTAGTTGATGGAGGTGTTGCGCTTAATGTAATGACCGAGTTTGTAATGAATATGTTGGGTTTAAAATTGATCACCCTTCAACACTTATGTTAAGGTCATTAAATAAAGGAAAACTAAACCGTAAGGTGTAGTTTCAAATGTGGCAATATCTCACATGGTGTGTATGTGTGGTAGACTTTCAGTGATGAAAATGGTATTGTTGCACTACCCAATGTTGCTGGAAGAGCATGGATAAGGAGAGTTCATGCAAGAAACTACTGGAATGAAGGTTTCATGACACTTGGACGTGGTAGAGAGAGGTGAAGATAAACGTGATCCTCGACATCATAAAGCAAAACTATGGATTCAAGTGATGAAACTGATGATTGGACATCCTCTCGATTACTCTAGTACCAAAGAAGTGGACACTCGAAGATGAAGAAAGTGAGGTGGATGTTTCAGTCATGGATATCCTTCCACTCACACCAACTCATGACCCCATAAAATTATCTAAAGAAGAAGTTGATGATCATCTCCAACAAATAAAGATTGGTGATGCTATGATGGAGAGTGAGAAGGAATCCTACCTCCAGCTCTTTTGAAGGTACATACACCTATTCACTTTTGATTACAAGGAACTCCATCAAGTAAGTTGGGTAGAACATTCTATTGAGTGGTAGATGGTGCTAAGCCCATAAAGCAAATGCCATATAGAATGAATCCTAATTTTTCCAAAGACTGTAAAAGAAGAAATAGATAAGTTGCTTGATGCAGATTCATATTTGTTGTGGAGAAATTCTGTAATGGGTTTCTCCCATTGTGATCTCAATAAAAAGAATGGGAAGCTACGCATTTGTGTTGATTACAGGGAAGCTCAATAAGGCAACAAAAGAAGGATCATTACCCTCTTTCCATTTTCAGATCAGATCTTGACAAAGTAGCTGGCCGTCAGAGTGCTATAGTTTTGCTGATGGATATAGTGGCTACAACCAAGTTCGTATAGCAGAGAAAGATCAGCTGAAGACCACGTTCACCACTCCTTGGGGAACGCTTGCTTATAGAGTTATGCCTTTTGGGTTGTGTAATGCTCCAAGAAATATCCAAGATTTGATGAATAGGGTGTTCGAACCCTACATTGGGACCTTCATCAGAGTATTTCTGGATGATTTTTGCATCTATGGGAGCAAGTTGGACCACCTGCACCAAATGGAGATAGCATTTCAAAGGTTAGATGAAGCACAAGCCTCACTAAACCCTACAAAGTGTGTCTTTGGATGTTCTAAAGGTGTTTTGTTAGGGCATGTCAGATCCAGAGATGGTATTGGTACTGATCCTGATAAAGTTTCAAAATCAAAGATTTACCATTTCCTATGAATAGAAGTAAGTTGAGATCATTTTTAGGCCATGTGGGTTACTATAGAAGGTTCATCAAGAATTTCTCAAAGATTGCATGACCCACTAACCCAGCTTGAAGAAGGATGTTACTTATGAACCAGAAATAAGGCATGAAGCTTTTGGACAATCAAGGAAGCCCCGGTGTCTTCACCTATTTTGAAGAATCTAGATTGAGCAAGCCATTCATTGTGTACACCGATGCCTCGGATGCAACACTAGGAAGTACTTTGAGCCAAAAGGATGAAAATGGGAATGAACATCCAATTTACTTTGGGAGCGCATAAATGAGCAAAGGTTGAGGTAAACTATACCGTGACTAAAAAAGAGGCTCGGCTGCATATCATTTTGTTTGTAGAAGAAGTTTAGAAATTACTTGCTAGGGCAGAAATTTATAGTTGTAGAATAGATCATCGTGCTCTAAAATATATTGTCAATAAGCCTAACCCATCAGGGAGGATAGCAAGATGGATAATTTTGCTACAAGAATTTGAATTTGATATTATAGATAGGCTAGGAAAGAAGCATGTCAATGCAGATGCACTCTCTCGAGCCTATGATGGTTTAGGATCATCTTGTGATGATGATGATTTTCCGATGCAATATTGTTCTCCTTGACACAATCCCTAGTGAATACATAGATATTTGGAATTATCTAAATGAATTCAAGTTTCCTGATGGTGCCAATGCAAAGACTAAGAGAAAGATTACTCAAGCTAGTCATCCATATTCTATTCTACATGGAGTATTATTTCGAATAGGACCTGATGGACAGTACAAGAGGGCAGTTGGATGTGATCAAGGAAAGGAACTGCTAGAAGAATTCCACAATGGTACATGTGGAGGGCACTTCTCTGGACAACTTACAAAGAAGAAGGATATTAGATGTAGGTTATCACCGCCCACTCTTTTTAAAGATTGTTATAATTATTGTAAGACATGTGATATTTGTCAAACACATGGTAACCGTAAGACTTCATCAACTCCATTATGTCCTATTCTTCCCTCGGTCCCTTTGAAAAGTGGGGAATAGACATTATAGGTCCACTTCTAACTACATCACGCCAAAATAAGTATATTGAGTTGCCACAATTATTTAACCAAGTGGGTTGAAGCTAGGCCATTGAAACAACTTCCATGGATGAAGTGGCAAGGTTCATATATGAACGCATTGTCACCAGATTTGGTTTCCATTAGAAATTGTAATAGATCAAGGAAGCCACTTCATTAATGAGGTGGTAGAAGCCCTAGTCAATAAGTTTTCTATTAAGCACAGAAGGCAACAACATACAAGCCAAGCACAAATGGACAGTGGAACGCAACAAATTTTGTGTTGTGTCAAATTCTAGCAAAAGATGCAAATTGGTACATAAATGGGATAAAAGGATTCATGCAACATTGTGGGCATATAGGGCAACATCAAAGTCAGCAACAGGATACTCCCCATTTTAGTTGGCCTCTGGCATTGATCCAGCTTCTTCCTATTGAGTTTGATATTCCCACCGTGAGAGTTATGAAAATGAAAGGATGGATGAAAGTGATTCAAGAAAAGAAAGGTTGGTACATCTTCATTTGCTAGAGGAAATGAGGAAATAGCAAAGGATACAAGCCATAAGAAGAAAATGAAGTAGAAGGAATACTTTGATCAAAAGATCCTATGGTCTCCATTTCATGTGAATGACTTGGTCCTAGTATATGATTCCAGTATACAAAAAAGAAGACAGAAAATTTCTTCCAAAATGGATGGGGCCCTACAAAATAAAGAAATTGTGCATGAAAATGGTACGTACTAACCGGAGGAATTGATGGCACTCCATTACGAAATGGGTCAACCACGACAAGTTGAAGATTTTCCAAGCACTAGAATAGTCTACTCCGAGGACGGAGTAGAAGCTAGGAAGGGGAAGATGTCGACACTAAAATTTTCCTCCATAATTTCTATTTCATTAATGTATGTATTAAGAAAAGGATGTTGTTAAGTATAATTAGTAGTAGCATCTGATAGAAGATAACAACGCCATCAAGATGCAGTGTCGCGCAATAATGTGGAGTACTGATAGTCAAAGTACAATAGGAATGTTGTAAAAAGTAAATATTTGTCAGAAGTGGTCCGGTAATGTTAAAATGTCAAAGTTTGGGTAATTAGAGAAGTAGGGTCTACATGATTAGGAATTAAAAATATTATATTGGTAATAAGGACAAGGAGTGAGGTCATAAATATTTTGTGTATTTTATTTGTAAAAAGTCTAAAAATGTGGAACCCATGTAAAATGATAAGGTTTATCTTATCTTGAGATAAGCTTACATGTACAAATAAGAGTTAAGGTATGGAATATGATTCATCAGAGTGGATTTCTTATCCTATCTTAGAGATAGATGGATAAGCCCGAAGTTCTATAAATAGAGAGGTTACCCCCTCATTTAGCATAGAAAGAAGTAGTGAGAAATATTGTAGGAAGTGTGTAAAGGAAGCCAAGATTAAGGTGTGTTGAAGAAGCCATCAAGAGGCGTAATTGTAAAGTTTCTCCCATAGTCTTGTTGAAGTACCTCCATGGAGATTCAATTTCATGTTAATAAATATAAGATATTTCAGATTTTTCAAGCTTATCATCAATGTTATGTTCAGGTTGTTGTTTTGTTTCCATTACATCCACCAAACTAAAGGTGTGCATTAGTAAATAATCATAGCACGAGGAGTTCCCGCATAAGGACTCCATATTTCCAAGTGGATTTACGTATGCTTCTGAGGTGGTTGCAAATTCTTTTACCCCTGTTTTTCTTCCTCCATGGATTCATCTATATGTGATATCATTTGTTATGTTGATACCTCCTTACACATCTGCTATAATATTTTATGTATTTTAAGTTGCAGGAAGTTTGGCTATATGGATATCGGCATCTTTATCATTTAATAGACTATTCTCTATCCTAGACATGTTTTGTGACTTTCTTCTTTTGTGTTCCTTTCTTTCTCTTGCATTGTGTATTGTTGTGCTACTTCAGGTCCCTTACAGTTCCATATTTGGTTGTGTTCCATAAGGACGATTTGGTGAATGCGTGTTTTGTTGTGCTACTCATGCCTAGCCTCCTCTCACACATTCCCTATCATTCTTGCTCAGAACAAATAGTGTTCATCCCTCTTTTCTAGTGCTATCACCTTTTAGTGTAGTTTACTTCATGTTATCCTTCTTTCCTAGTCCCTTGGCATTCTTAGCTTAGTTTCCTTTTTAAAGCACTAGTAGTAGTAGTAGAGAGAGATGATAGAGGAACCGGCCTTCTCTCAGAGATCCGTCCCAAGCTTGCAAGGTCCCACAACTTGGGGATGGTTCCATTGTGGTCTCAACACCTCGGCCTTTTCGAGATCCAGACATGGTGCACATTTGAGAAACAATAGTTTATGGCACGCCTATGGGACTAAGCATCAAAGCTCAAATTTCATATCTCTAAGTTCTGGTGTGTGGACTTAGTGTTTTTATCCTTTGAAGAGGCTCCTTTCAAACACATCTAACGACTCCCAATATTTTAAAATCTCTATTTCAGCAATCCTGAGCACCTTTCATGAGAAAAGTGCACACAAGAAGAAGTGCAAACTGAAGACTCTTTTGAGTACCTCCAACTATCCTCAAGAAAATTTTTTTCCAAAAATCCACACACATCTCTATCTCCAGTGCACCATGCCCATTCAACTCCTCCTACAAACAGACAACCTGTGTGCCCTACAATGGCACATCAACCACCTCCTCCATTAAGAATTTTTGCAAACTTTGATGGAGGGAGTCCCTTACTCCTAGTCATACAACATGATATGCCCAATGGTGTGCTCAAAAGTATTCCTTACTTTACTAGTGAGAATCAAGTCACCCCTCAGAGCATATCCAAGATGTAGCAAATGTGTGTTCATTCTATCTGATCACACATAATGATGTAGTAGTCAAGTTGCTTGCAACCTCTTTCAAAGGTAAAGCACTTCAATGGTACCGAGGCTTGAGACTTGGATCTATCACCACTTGGGATGAGTGGGAACAACTCTATGTGTGTTATTTTGAAGACAAGTCAGATCACCTATCTTGGTGGAGCAACTGAACAACAACAAGGAGAGCACCCAATGAGCAGATGACTGATTTCAACATCAAATTTTAGAAGACTTGGGATAGAATTCCCTCTTGTGGTAAGACCTACAACCCAACATGCTTTCCTTTATTATCTGAAGGCACTCAACAAGAAATATTTCAGTTATGATCCAATCTATGGGGGGTAGGACTCTACCAGCTTACTTATAACATTGCAATAAGGGTAGAAAATAGTCTCATTCAGGTGGGAAAGTTGGCTCCTAGACCACCCATGCCCTTGTTCCCAGAGATGTCACAAGCACCCCAAATTTTCTATGGCCCCTATTCCTACTCCCCGAGAAAGCACAAACCAATTTCTTCAACATCCTATTCTCCATCACAACAAAAGGAAGATGAAGAATTGAAGGCCTTGATCAAAAATTTATCAAACAAGGTCATATCATTAGAAAAGTAGCAAGCACAAGCATATAGAGGCATTTCCAATCAGGTGCATGGCCAAGGAAATCAGCCTTGGCAGAATCAATATGGAAATCAAAGATACATGCCCAACCAATAGAATGATAGGTGGTAGCCTAATGCACATCTACCTTTACAAGTTATCCCTCCATGCCTTCTCTCCCAACACCTCCAAGCACGAAGCCAAGCACTGCTCCCAGTTCGTAAACAACTTGGCACAAGAATCAAAGTGGTGCTTCCTTGAAAAATGCCTCATAGTCAATACCATTGTGCTAATGTTGCACGCCCAAGCCTTCATGATCCAAAATGCTTCATCTTGTGAGCCCTCAACAAACAGCCCATGAAGTAGATAATCTAGAAGACCAGAAGTTTCCTCAAAAACCAATTTGATGTTCTTTGGAATTGAGAGGACTTCTGTGCAATCAACCAAGCTATGTAGAAGATACAAATAGACCGCACACCCAAGTTGCAGAACAACACAAGATATAAGAAAAGAATATTAGAGTCTAGCATGCAGGTCACAATCCCAACAATGTAAGAAGATCTTCAAAAGAAAAAAGAATCAGATAAGACCTCTTGTAGCAAAAATGTTCAAACCCCTATGCAGAGGTCCCACATAAATCTCCTTCTAAAGTAACATGTGCCCATCCTTCGTAGGCCAAGCCTCTCGTTCCAGCTAAAATTCGTAGCTTCCACACCTAAACACTCAAGAAAGGATGATGTTGTTCCCAAATTCACAAGGTGGGGGGGCTTCCATTCAACATTATTGACTAGATGAAGAAAACAAACATAAACGTCACAATGTGGGATGCCCTGACCATTCCATCTCAATGGATTTGCTACATGAAGCTCTGACACAACTTCACGCACCGACCTTAAGATTATGTGTAAGCCACACGCTTCTATCAAAATCTACCAAGAAGAGGAGAAAAAGTAAGAAAATTTTCTAAAACCCCACCCTTCTATATGTCCTTGATTATAGGTAAACACCTAGTGCATAACTACTTAATTGACTCAAGTGCTAGTACTTTTGTTATGCCTAAGAAGATAGTTGATGTCTTAGGTCTGAAATATAGCCCTTTGTCTAAAGGAGTCCTACAACTTGATGGCTCAATTGTAACCACCTTAGGAGTCATCAAGGATCTTGAGTTAACCCTCCATGCATGTCCAAGCCTGATAAATTACTCAAGATGTGTCAATTATTGACCTACCTCCTTTGTTTTCCCTATGTCTATCAAGAGAATTTACTACTAAAGTGGGTGGTTACTTGTCTTCTGATTGGTCTCATATGTTACTCAAGACAAGGTATGGTACCCATTTTACCATACAAGATGAGCCTATATTTTCTTATCATGTAGAGCCATATGTCCCATCCCCTCTCCAAGCCAATTGTCTTATCCAAGAAGAACAAGTTTTAGTTCCTGAAGAGCAGTCTCTTCCACCCTCTATTCTAGACCTAGTACTTGATGAATGGGTGAGAGGCATCACAAATTTGATCCCTATGTTGAAGAACTGAAGCCTATGAAACTGGGCTTGGTACTTATTACATTCTAGAAGAAGACGCTACGCTTCCACACACGCACTCATAGGAGACAAAGTTCAAACTAGTCTATGGAAGTTATACTTTGATGGATCCAGAAGCAAAAATGGCACAGAGAGGAGTGGTTCTCATTTCCCCTAAGGATGAGAAATTATTCTTCACACATAGGCTGCAGTTTGCATGTTCTAACAATGTGGTAGAATATGAAGCATTGGTGCATGGCTTGCTTATTGCTAAAAAGAAGAAAATTAAAGCATTGCAGATCTTTGGGGACACATAATTGGTCATCCACTAGTCACCAAAAATTCCAGACAAAAGAATAAGCTTCTTAAAGCTTATAAACATAGAGTTTGGGACCTACTTGAGAGCTTTGATGCCCTTAATCTCAGTAGTAGTCCACGTGAAATGAACAAAGAAGGTCGACCAAATGGCCACGCTTGATCACAATTTTCTCCTGTTGAGGACTTTGTCAAAGGAACACTCAACACATTAAGATGGTAATTAGACCATCCATTCCAGATAATAACACCAGCTGGAAAGTGTTCAATGAAAGTGATGCTAGATCATCCAGTTTATCTAAAATGAAGCTGAATTTTCATCAAGTATGCAAGCTGACTTGCATGACAACTATGGTGACCAAGTAATACAGCTAAAGACAAATAAGTTTCCTAAAGGGCTGGTCACCTTAGAGAAAATGTTCAGCCCTAATGATGAGTTCAAGGGTGAAGAAAGATACATGCATGCATGCAAAGAGGATTGCTCCTCCATTACTATTATGCATGGAAAGGAGTTTTTCTCAACAAGACTTGTGCGCATGAAGAAAAATAGGCCTTCATCTCTCTCTCTATCAAAAAATACAAGTGACATTTTCTCATGGGAGTATGAAGACCTCAAAGGTTTTGATCCAAGTGTTTCTCAACACTCCATTGACCTTGATCCTAGCATAAAGCCCATCAGATAAAAACAACGGCTAGTCAATCCAAGGATAGAGCCCTCATGAGAAAGGAACTATCAAAACTCATTGAGGCAAAAATTATCTTTCCTATCAAATACTCTACCTGGGTCACAAATCTGGTTCCAGTATGCAAGAAGAATGGTGAAATCAGACTTTGTGTTGATTTCAGAGATTTGAATAAGGCATCTCTAAAGGATCACTATCCTTTTCCTTCAATGGAGCAGATTCTATAGACTATGGCTGGCGCACAAAAGTTTCTCCATGCTAGATGGGTATTCGGTTTCAACCAGATCCTAGTCAAGGAAGAGGATCAATTCAAAACAACATTTACAACCAAGTGGGGAACATATGCATATCAAAAATGCCCTTTGGTCTGTCAAATGTGGGTGTAACATTTCAACGCACATGGATATTTCCTTCAAAGGTTACATCAATGAGTTCATCTTGGTTTACCTTGATGATATAACTATCTTCTCAAAGTAGAGTGTGGATCACATAGCACACTAGAAAAAGGTCTTTGAGAGATGTAGAGAATTTGGGGTATCTCTTAACCCCAAGAAGTGTAATTTTTGCAGTGGCTTAGGGAAAGCTTCTCTTGGGCACATGGGTTTCAAAGGATGGCATCATGATTGATCCTGAGCATGTTTTCAGCCATCCTAGCCCTTTCCTTTCCAGCACAAAAAAGGCCTTACAATCCTTCCTTGGCAAGATTAACTTTGTTAGGAGTTTTATCCCTAACTTTATAGGACTAGTTCGGCCCATCACCCTTATGCTCAAGAAGGACATAGCCTTCAAATGGATAACAAAAGGAAGAGAAAGCTTCAACAAGATCAAGAAAGAAATTTCTTGTGTGCCAACACTCATCAATCTAGATTACTCAAAGGATTTCATCCTTTATGCTTATGGTGTCTGATGCAAGCATTACTGTTGTCCTGACACAGGAAAATGAACAAGGAATAGAACAACCAATGGCATTCTTTAGCCAGATGTTGAAGGATTATGAATTGAAATATAGTCACACATGAGAGAAGGTCTTCACCATCATGTGCACGCTCAAGAAATTCAAGAGCATGCTCACCACAAATCATATCAAGGTGTTAGTCTCTCACTCATCTATTAGAGACTTCATCATGGGAGTAGAAATTAGTGAGAAGAGAGCATGATGGGTGACCAAAATCATGGAATATGATGTGACTATTAAGGCCAAAAAGTGGTAAGAGGCAATGCACTCTGCAAGTAGATTGTTGAGGATGCGCAGAGTGAACCCGAGGCTTCATTATTTTTAGATGAAGACCTCCTGCATGCATAGAACATGAACAGAATATAGACCCCGACGTGCGTGACTAGATGAAGGACATGATCACATTCCTTTCTCGAGGGTGCATACCCTCCTGGTTTGAATAAAGCAAAGAGAAGGCATCTCGAGGTTGCAATCTATTCCTTATGTTTTGATTGATGGAATTCTCTTCAAAAGAAATCTAGATGGCATGTGTTGTTAAGATGTATCAATGGTGCATAGAATGAAAAAGTGTTAGTAGAATTTCATGATGGATTCTCTAGTGGACACTTCTCTACCAAAACTACAACAATGAAGATCATAATGGCAGGTATCTTTTGGCCTACCCTATTTGCAGATGCACATAGGTGGGTCACAAAATGCAAGGAATGCACTTTCTTTGTAGGAAAGAAAATATTGGTAGCGCTTCCCCTCCGACCAATCCAAGTGGATCAGCCTTTTGCACAATGGGGTCTCACTTCATAGGCATGATCAATCCACCTTCAAGCACTAGACACAAATGGGTGCTGATAACTACAGATTACTTCACCAGATGGACAAAAGCTATCACACTTAAGGAATCAACTGAGGCAAATCATCCTTGACTTTCTCAAGGTTTAGTCACAAGGTTTGGCATTCCTCAAACCATTATCTCTGATAATGCAAAGGCCTTCCTTGGTACTAAAATCACTGATTGGGCTCTAAGTTTGGGCATTTACCTAAAAACCTCTTCCAACTATTACCCTTAGGAAACGGTCTGGCATAATCAACAAACAAGAACCTGATCAGAATCATGAAGTGCACAATGAACATCCAAAAAGATAAAGTGGCATACAAAGGTCTCACACGCACTGGGTAGATAGAATCATAGTAAAAAAGGCAATAGGAACTTCACCTTACAAGCTTGTCTATGGAAAGGAGGCTACCCTTCCTTTGACACTAGAACTAAATTCATTAGCACTTTCCCAATAGCTGAATTTGAGGGTGTGGATCAAAGAGAAATCAGATGGCAGAGTTGGTTCATCTTGAAGAACTCAAAAACTTCTACCATGATCAAGCTAGAACAACATCAACAAGCAACAAAGAAATGGTTTGACAGAAAGGCTAGGCCTCAAGCTTTCAAAGTTGAGACTTGGTTCTAAAATGGGATGTTGATAGAGCTAAACCAGGGCACCATTCAAAGTTTGATGCACTTTGGAGTGGCCCATACATCATCAAGTCCTGCAAAGAAGCTAACTCTTTCAAGTTAACTCATCTAGATGGAAGCACACTACAAATCCCAGTAAATGGGATCTATCTCAAACCCTTCCATTAGGTTTGTTGCATCATATTGTATATATTAAAGTAGTTTCAATTCCTCCAAGTGTGCTCTCATGCACATTGTTTGTTTATACATAGTTCTTTCCTCTCACATGCTTCCTACATGTGCTCTTTTTTTTTCTAGTGTGTAGAGCTTCTCTCAACAGTTGTGAGATTCAGAAAAAGTGCAAAAATGATGCTCAAAGTGACAACAAGGGAATTTTCATGATTGAACAAGCAGACTCCATGCCCAATGGATGCTTCAAGCTACTAGTCTCTTTCATCTAGCAGGAAGATGGCCCCAAAATCACCAAAACTATTATCCAAATAACTCCCTAGTGATTTGGATAACTTGCATACACATTCTAGCCCTAAGTTATCTATTGAAGAATTATGCACTCAAAATCATTTGGCACATTCCTTGGTCACGTAGTTTTCCTACGTGCCCCTTTCCTTCCTCCTTCCACTTCCCCTCACACCTACCTTCCATGTGTTCACCTTCTTCCAAGTCAGTTTCCTTCCACCCCACGCACCTAAGTCTTTGACCCTTTGCACACCACACCCATTACTTTGTAATAGTTATGCCTTAACCATACATTTCTCTCACACCGGCTTGATTCATCTCCCCATGTGCATCATGCGCTCCCCTCCACATTTCCTCTATTTTCTTCATGATTCCTTCTCTATGCCAGATCATCTTTTGACATGCTTAAGTGTGTAGCAGATGCACCAATCAAAGTGCACACCAATAGGGTTGAATCCTTACAACAAATGAATGATTAACACGTGGCAGAAATGACAAATAGTTATACATTTGGCCACCATCTCAACCAATCACATGCATGCCACGTGTCTTTATACGCCAACTGACTCGACATCTTCTCGACACAGCCATATCATTAGCTACAGAGCTCAAATCGGCATGTGCACTGGACTTGTCAGAAAGCACTGACATCAGCAATAGTGCCAAAAAATTCAAATTTCAAATTCTAGTGGATCTGGTAGGTGAGAATTGGGAAAATGTCTCTCTAAACATTGATGAGTAGATCTGATTGCTCCAACCACCCAATTTAGTATGATCCACCTCTTTTGTCTTCAACACATCAAACAAGCATGGGGAAGTATTTCATAGATTTCCAAGTGGATTTATAGACATTGAATGCTTCTTATTGGTGGTTGTGTTTCAAATTAGGTTTTCCTCCTTTTCCTTTCTTCCTCCATGGATTCATCTATAAATGTAAGAGCAAGGCTCATTTGTTATGTTGGATACTTTGGATCCTTACACATGTTGCTAAGGACTCCATATTTTTCTATATTCTGAGTTGCAGACCTCCATGTTTGGCTCTTGCATGTGGATATCGGCCTCCTTTATCATTATAATAGTTACGTATTTTTTTGAAGTAATAAAGCATCGCATTTTGTGACTATTCTTGTCCTAACATGTTTTCATTCCTTCTTCTTCTTGCCTTTTTCTCTCAGTATTGTATTTTTTGTACTACTTCAGTCCCTTGCACTAGTCCATATTTTGGTTGTGTTCCATAAGGACAATTTGGTGAATGCATGTTTTGTTGTGCTACTCATGCCTAGCCTCCCATCACACATTTCATGTCATTCTTACTTAGAATAGATAGTGTTCATCCCTCTTTTCTAGTGCTATCACCTTTTAGTGTAGTTTACTTCATGTTATCCTTAATTAGACCGACTTGTTTCACTAAATTTACCCCAATAATCAAAAATAGTATGAGGATGAAAGGTCTGCAAATGTACTTCTACCATTTCTGCATCCACATTTTTAGCCTTATAAATATTTGGGCAAGTGTATCTACTAGTTGAAATAGGGAATTGAACTCCCACTTTATGCCATTTATTCTGGATCTTATGGTAATCTAGCAATTGTCGAACCAATTCTAGCAAGACCCACTTTTCAGTGGGACATCTTGGCAACTTACTGGGAGAACCTATGAAACTAGGAATCTAAATGTAAGTAAATATAGGGAACTGTAGGTAGATAGCTCCCTACTCACATACTTCCTTAAAGGATTCATCGAAAATCCTTTGATTTTACAACTCCTTATCGAAACGATAGAGAATAATAGCAAAGAAAGCATCATTAATTCTGTGGAAGTGCCTTCTTCCCTCATCTAGTGTAAGTGAGGATAGAAATCATATATTTGAGAAGTACTTCAAATACCCTTAGTATTCAATCCGGTGAAGTCTCCCATGGCAACTGTAGCATAAACGAGAAAGGATGTCATGTAGAAACTCTTGGAAGATAATACTTTTCTTAATTGAAAGCAAATGGAGCTACTTAATATGCTCCCCCATCTGATAAATTCCTTATTTTTCTTGATGGTGGCGATATATAGGAACATCCACTCCTGGAATTCCCTTATAGAGGGAAGGCCTAAAACTCTACTCAATAACACAATAATATCACTAACTTCTTGAATAAATTCTGAACTATACATGGTCTTGGGAAATTTGGAAACATTTTTGGCCAAATAAATTTTCAATATGACCTTTTTGCATAACTTTGTTTCCTTGTCCCAATGTTCCACCACTAATTCTAGTGAAATTTTTACGTAGTCTTCAATGTTGGGGAGTTTGAGAAAATATTCAAAGAAATCTAGATCTAAGTGGATTATAACCTTGCCATCAACATCCTTAACTATCATGTATTCTTCATCGAAGTGGGCTACTGCGACTAAGACAAACTCTAGACATTGCATGGACGTGGGAAAACTGCAACAAGAACAAGCCCACTATCATATATGGCTTACATCTAGGGTTTCTTGTTTGGGTCCTTCACCCTTGCCCATAATTCTATAAAATCAATCTTCCCAAGATCGGTGTCTCCTATAAATCCTGTGTCGAAAGACAAACAAGAGTGCGGAGCAACTCGAGGAACACATATTTCATCTTTTCTTTTCCCTTGGCTATAGGAATAGACATCAATTTTTGAATTTCAGAACCTGATGACCTTCTAAATTTTGAAATGATGAAGTTGAAATCTCCAAAAATAGAAGTCTGAAAACCCAAAGAATTTCAACCTCTGAAAAACTTGAAAGGAAAACCTCCGAAATGGAGAAGTCCGAAAACCCAAAGTGGAAATTTCAAAACACAAACTTAAACCTCGAAATGGAGACTTCCAAAACTTGAAAATCGAGTTATGAAATAGGGACTTCGAAAACCTGAAAGTAAAGTTTTGAAGTTCTAAAAATGAGAATGGCATGGCTCCCAAAACCGAGAAACTCCAAACAATACAATCCACGAAACCCGAAAAGAAAATCCTCCGAACTTTGAAAAAATGAGAAGTGTTGAAAGAGCAGATTTGAATACTTAGGAAAATCTTGAGGACTATGATGAGTTCTTCCTGGATGCTGTATAAAATTATATCGTGGAAGCATTAGAATCAAAAACACTATTAAAGGAAACATAGTGGGTAATGAGATCTTCATTTTTCAAGACATGCAAGGGAATAACAAAAAAAGAAAATGAAAATGGAGAAAAACAAACCACAAAGATCTTAAAACAAAAGGAAGTAACCTAAATAAAATACCTCGAAAATGACATCAAAAAGTACAAGATACAGTAAAAACCATATCATCATAGCAAATTGTCAGGTGAAAATGTGAGTTTAAATAGAAAAATCCCGACATTAATGCCCAAAATTTGACACGTATGGAAGTAGGTAAGAATTAAATGTGCAAAGAACTCTGAAAGTCTGAAACCCGAAAGTCTGAAATTTTGAAATTTCATAATTTTGGGGTTTCAGACTTTGGAGATCAGGAGGTGAAAATCATGGAATGTGATGGAAGAACTCTGAAACCCAAAAGCTTGAAAGTTTGAAATTTTAGAATTTCAATCTTTTAGACTTGGAAGTTCAAAGTGAAAAAAAACCCAAAATGGCTAGGAGAGTTTTGAAACTTGAAAGCCCGAAAGTCCGAAATTTCATACTTTCGGGCTTTTGAACTTTGGAAGTCTGAAAGTGATTTTACCAAAACATGACCTAGAGTTCTAAAACCTGAAAGCCCGAAAGTCTAAAATTTCATACTTTCAAGGTTTCAAACTTTGGAACTCCGAAGGGGAATTTTCCAAAATCATGACTTGGAATTCTAAAACCCAAAATTATGAAAGTATGAAATTTTAGACTTTTAGGGTTTCGGACTTCGGAACTTTGAAAACACAATTTCAATTCCATGTCAATTAAAATCTGAAAGGGAAAATACCTGAAGTCCAAAGTCTGAATTTTTAAATATTTGGGACTTGGAGAATTTCCAATTTGTAGAAAAATTCCGTGTGAAGGATTTTCAAAAAATTATCTTATCGATTTCAATCATCGGTTTCTCAAAGTAGATTAAAATGGTAACATTTTTGGTTACCTACGAGGAATGCTTGCCTTCTAAGTTTTGGGATGAATATCCGTATACAAACCATTGGCAAAAAGGAGTCTTAGAAGAAAAACTACATTTAGGGGACACCTCTGACAACAAAAGAAAAGAAAATGAAAACAAAACAATGTGCAAAGCACTAAGAGGAAAAGATAAATGAACATTGTACAAGGGGTGAGACAATCTCAAAAGAAATCTTTGAGATGTATCCCATTCACGTGAATGGGAAATTCTTATCCATTGAGTCTAGATAGATGAAATGAATTCACCTCTTTGTAACTTGTGAGGATATATAGTCCACTCTAGAGTGCATAAAACTTGGCATGCCTACTTGGTTTGGCTCTTTCTTTGTCCCATTTGAGAACTAAATCTCCCTCTTATAAAATCATATCAAAAGATTTCCTTTTGAAGGATTTCTTAACTTGAGCTTGATGTTGTCCTACAGTTTTCATAGTTGTGTTTCAAACTTCTTCCATCTCCATGATTTCAACAAACCTCGCCATTAAGTCATTTTCCATAACTTCGAGCTAATGAGCCAACTCTAAAAAAAGTAATTCCAAGGAGATTGGGAGCTTTGTCTCCTTCCCATATACAAGCATAAAGGTGAACTTCCAATGACCCTTTTAGGTGTGATTCGATCTACCCATAAGGCAGTCTTAAGTTGTGTATGTCAGGTCCTTTTGTTAGCCTCCATCATACGTTTGATGATCCTTATGAGATTCATGTTACTAGATTCGAAAAACCCATTCCCTATGGATAGTAATTGTACAAATTCTTGAGGTAGACCCCATTCTTAACCACCCATTCACTCAACTTTAAATCAAGGAAGGCCATTGCATTGTCAGAGATAATGGTAAATGGAACTCTGAACCTTGTCATTATATTTTCCAAGAAATCAAGAACTATTGTTTCGTTACTTTCCTTTAAGTCCACCATGTTTATCCATCGAGTGAAATAATCCATTGCAGTAAGAACCCATTTATGTCTATCATTGGAAGGAGGGTTGATCATCCCAATAAAATATAACCCCCATTGAATGAAAGGTTGATCTACCTGAATGGGGTGTAGGGGAAGAGCTGCTAGCTTTTGTTTTCCTACAAACAAGGCACATTCTTTACATTTCCTCACCTAGAGATGGGAATCTTTGAACAAATTTATTAACATAGAATCGGCTTGAATGATTTTGGTAGCATTTCTTCACATAGAGTAATTCCCCTAGACAAACCATTGTGGAATTCTTCTAATATCTTACTTACCTACTCCAGCTTTAATGCGGCGTAGTAGAAAACCATTCAAGTCTTTTTGGAAAATAACATTATCGATCAAGACATATGGAATAGACTGGAGATGAAAATTACATCTTTGGAATTTATCCATATTTGAAGGATATGCCCCTGAGAGGAGGAAATTTTTCATCTTTGTTAACCAATCAACTTGATCGTCACCTTCATCGGCATTTAAGAGCATAGCATCTTCCACATCCTTGATCTCTATGTACGTGACCAAGCTGGCCGACATAACCCTTAGCCCCCTGAAAAGTTCGGTTACTTTAATGTGTACGTCATACTCCATTACTTTCATGATCCACCCAACATGTTTCTCTTTCATCTCTTTGTTCAACAAAATCCTTAACACGGGATGAGAGACCATCGTGTGAATTTTTTTGTTGGAAAACATGTCTTAAACTTTTTCAAAGCTTGAATGATCTGCAAAACTTGTTTCTCAAAAAAGGAATATTTAATATCATATTATTTGAGAGACCGATCAAGAAGGCAATTGATTTTTCCATTAGATTGTCATTTTGTTGGGTGAGAATCCTGAAATAATTTCACGACCCGCATAAAGCCTAAAGAATAAAATATTTATCAAACTTGGGGTTTACCAACATGAGAGGTTGCGAAATAGTTGTTTTGATAGCCTCATATATCTCTTTTCCTTATTTTTTCCATGAGAATGGAATATTCTTCTTCAGCATGGTTGTTAGTGGTTTAGCCAACATTACAAATTGGGGACTGAATCTCCGTATGAAATTTATGGTTCCTAGGAAACTCTGAAGGCCCTTCTTGTGACTTGGAAGAGATAACGACATGATTGAATGAATCCTAGCTGGATCAATGGATAATCCTTCTGTTGAAACAACATGTCCCAACAAATTTCCCTCTGAACTACAAAAATTCACTTCTTTGGATTGAGTGAAACCCCAAATTTTCTACATCTTCGAAAAACCTTCCTTATATGTGTTATGTGATCTTCAAGATGCTTAGAATTTATAGTTATATCATCGAGGTAAACCAAGATGATATCATTAATTAATCCTTTAAATGCCATGCCCATGGATCTTTAGAAGCTAGCCTTTGCATTAGACAATCCAAATGGCATTTTTTTGTATGCATACGTGCCTAACTTAGTAGTGAAAGGCATTCTAAATTGGTCATATTCTTATACTAGAATCTTATTATATCCCAAATATCCATTGAGAAAAAATATATATTTGATCCCCGCCACTATTTGAAGGATTTGTTCCATTAATGGAAGAGGGTAGTGGTCTTTCAACGAGGCATGGTTCAAATCCCAAGTCTATGCATAGTTGGATCTCTCCATTCTTCTTTCTTATAGGCACAAAATTGGCTACCCATGAGGAATGCTTGATAGGAAAAATTATGTAGGCCTCAAAAAGCTTGGTTAGCTCCTTCCTCATCAAATCGTCTCAATTTTAGGATTAATTGGTCTATGTTTCTAACAAACTAGTTTAACATTTGGATCTAGCTCAATGGTATGTTGAGCTAGACCTAGATCCAAACCACGCAGGTCTTTGTAGCTCCATGTAAAAATATCATGATAATCTTGACATAGTTCAACAAAAGCTTCCTTCTCTTGAGTGGTACATACTTTTCCAATCTTAAAAAAAAATTCACTTGCTACCTCAACTTCTTCAAAATCTTCTTGTTTGATTACCATGTTGGTACCTTACCATTTGACTTGGTCATCTATATTGAAGATAGATTCAAGAGTAACTATGCCTTTTGGCAGTTTTTTTCCTTTTAACTATATAATTTGATCATCGTAGGAGTTTTGCAGTTTATCTTGGTGTTTGGCAGCAAACTTTGCTTCTTGTTGTACGAAAATGACAATTTTTTGGTTGTTATTGAACACTTGCCAACTACTTAGGTTATCCAAGTACTACGGGTAGACCACCATTTTGACCATCTATTTCCCTTTTTTCATAATGTCCACAGGTATATCATACTACGAGCCAATGGTAGCAAGTCTGATTAGCATCTTGATTTTTCTTTCTGGGAACTACATGAATTCCAAAAGCTTCGAAATATTTTATCAAGTCCCAAACCCGATTCTTATATGATCTCAATAGATCATTTTTTGATGCATTGCTAGCTATTACCTGATGCACAACCAATTCACTATCACCAAAGACAGTCAAGGATTTTTTCCTCTCTTTTGGGCTAGTTGAATCCCTTGTATGAGGGCCTCATATTCAGTGACACTATTAGTACAACTAAACTGCAACTGAAAGGATGAGAAATATTTATCTCCTTCTGGAGAAATCAACATAACTCCCACACCGGATCCATTTTTACTCCTTGAATCATCGAAGAACATTTGTTATATTCCTTTGCAACTCTTTGGATGTTTTTACCAACCGAGAATGCGATTGTACCTTCTTCATGTATGTAGTATGTACTTAATCCAATCTCTTTAAAAAACAACAATCCACGATTCTTCGTTTGCCAATAAATCAACATAAGGATCATATTGATGATCTATACTTACCTCATCAAGCAATGTATCGGGAATTCTTCTATGAGATTAGTTGGCTCATGATCTCGCATCTTCCTCATCTCGGTCATAAATGAAATAATTCCCATTTATGGGTTTAGCGATGTCTGGAAACCTAAAGTCAAATTTTCCGAAAAGCCCGAAAGGAAAACTTCCAAACTAGAGACTTCCGAAAACTTGAAAATCAGAGTTCCAAAACAAAGACTTCAGAAAACCCAAAATGTATATTTCTAAAGTTCTCAAAAATAGAGTTCTAAAAAGGAGAATGGCATGGTTCCCAAAAACTAAGAGACTCCAAATAGTCAAATCCTTGAAACCCAAAAAAGAAAATCCTCCGAACTCTGAAAAAATGAGAAGTGCTGAAAGAGAATATTTGAACACTTAGGAAAATCTTGAGGATTGTGATGAGATCTTCCCTAGATGCCTGTAGAAAATTGGATCATGGAACCATTAGGATCAAAAACACCATCAAAGGAAACATGGTGGGCAATGAGATCTTCATTTTTCAAGACATACAAGGGAAGAACAAAAAGAAAATGAAAATGGAGAAAAACAAACCACAAAGATCTTAAAACAAAAAGAAGTAACCTAAATAAAATACCTTGAAAATGATGTCAAAAGTACAAGATACAGTAAAAACCATATCGTCAGAGAAAATTGTCAAGTGAAAATGTGAGTTTAAATAGAAAAACTAGACATTAATGCCCAAAATTTGACATGTATGGAAGTAGCTAAGAATTAAATGCGCAAATAACTACGAAATTTTGAAATTCCAAAATTTTAGAATTTCGGGGTTTCGAACTTCAGAGATTAGGAGGTGAAAATCATGGAATGTGATGGAAGAACTCCAAAACCCGAAAGCCCAAAAGTCTGAAATTTTGGACTTTTGATCTTCTACATCGAAATTTTGAAAGCGAAAAAAACCCAAAATGGTCAGGAGAGTTCCAAAACTTGAAAGCATGAAAGTCTGAAATTTCGGACTTTTGGGGTTCGAGACTTTGGAACTCCAAAGGGAATTTTCCAAAATCTGCGACTAGGAATTCTCAAAACACGAAAGTCTAAAATTTCATAATTTTGGGGTTTCGAACTTCAGAAATTTGAAAACAAAATTTCAATTCCATGCCAATTAAACTCCAAAAGGGAAAATCCTTGAAGTCTGAAGTCTGAATTTTTCAAATTTTGGGACTTGGAGAATTTCCAATTTGTAGAAAACTTCCAGTGTGAAGGATTTTCAAAAAATTTATCTAATTGATTTCAATCATCAATTTCTCAAAGTAGATTAAAATGGTATCATTTTTGGTGACCTACAGGAATCCTTTGTTGTTAATCTTTGGGATTAGTATCCTTATACAAAACATTGGGCAAAAGGAGTCTTGGAAGAAAAACTACATTCGGGGACACCTAAAAAAAAAAAAAGAAAAGAAAATGAAAACAAAAAAATGTGCAAAGCACTTGGAGGAAAAGACAAACGAACATCATGTACAAGGGCGAGACAATCTAAAAATAAATATTTGAGATGTATCCCATTCACGTGAATGGGAAATTATTCTCCATTGAGTTTGGATAGATGAAATGAATTCACCTCTTGCAACTTGTGATGATATATGGTCCACTCAGTGTGTCAAACTTGTAATTCCTTCTTGGTTTGGCTCTATCTTCGTCCCCATTTGAGAACCAAATGTTCCTCTTGGAAGTTCCTATCAGAATATTTCTTGTCGAAGGATTTATTAACTTGATCCCGATGTTGTCCTAATTTTTCATAGTCATGTTTCAAACATCTTCCAACTCCATGAGTTCAGCAAACCTCATCGTTAAGGAGTCATTTTCCATAACTTTGAGCAGATGAGCCAACTATAAAGAAAGTAATTCTAAATGTAGAAAGCAAAGGCGGGTAGAAGGAGAGATCCAAGAGTAAGAGTAAGAATAATGGGAATCAAAGTCAAGGAAAGTAGATCTAAATCCAGAATTAAGGGAATTACTTGTTGGAAATGTGGAAAGAAAGGACATGCAAAGAAAGATTGTTGGTCAAAGGATAAACAGAACGAATGCTACGCCCTTAACCTATTTCTTGTATTAGGATATGAGTAGCCGACATGTGGCTTACAATATCATTTTATTATATCATTTATACTTTATCATGCTTGGTAGTGTTATCCTATAAAATTGACAAGGGAAATTTTATAGGTAAACATACCAAAATTTCCATTTTGGTCCCCCGTTGAGGTCTCTTAGCATTCGAAATGACATAAAATCCCTTTCTGGAAAATCTAGTTTTTAGAACTTGGTCATTTTCAACCTTTTTTAGGTTGGGCACAATTTTCTTTCACGTTACATCAACCAAAACTGCGCCCCTCTATTCCTTTAGCACATTCTAGGAGTGCCAACACTCTCAATATTATTCCTCTTAATGTTGCACCTCTCAAAGTTGCGCGAAGGCACAAATCCCGTCATGTCGAAATCCACTTAAGTGTGCCATAGAAAATTTGGTGGCACATTTATTGCACTTTTGATATATATAGGCGCATCCAACCTGTCATTTTCACAATTGAAAAAACGTGAAAAATTTATTCCTCTATACTTGTCAGCATTCCTGTCAGCCCCGCGTGTTGCCATTTGTCACGTTCGTGGACCCCACATCATCTCCTTTATCGTTATATATTCCTAGTAAGTGGCCCTTGCTCTTCTTGTGGATTTGTTGTAGTTTTTATGTTGAGCTAGGTGATTAGGGTTAAGTGATGAAGAAAATGAATCTAGAAGAAAGGGATAGCCCCATTTGCAAACCCAACAACTCAAACTCATTTGTCCCTTATTCCTGCTTTTGCTAAATGTTTTCCCTCCTAGACATCAAAATCTGAGCCAAAAGAGTGAAAATCATAAAATTTTTACAAACAACCCACTATTTTTCCTTCGGCGCAAGCTTCATTCTTCTTACATCAAACATAGTCACGCCACAAGCACACTATCCCTACATGTAGCATAAGCCTTCTCCATGCCTTATAAACATTGAAAAATTCCTAAAGAATTTCGCGATGCCAAAGCAACTATAACAATAGTTGAATGTTGTACAAACCTTTCCCACTCTGCGTAAACTAAACCCTTAGCACACCTCACTCTAATGCAAAGATCCACCACATCTGCGCCAATGGTGCACCCCAGGACCTCGCTACACCAATCATATATGTGCCCCACTTAAAGACTTCCAATTACGCGAGAACACATCCCTTGACACCAACATCTAAATGTTGTGTGTAGCTGTCTACGCCCGTGCCCCTTTCGGCATTTTTTTCCCCCAACACTTTCCCAAAGTGTGCCTTGCTTTCTAAATCCTCTGCACCTATAGTAAATCTACGCCTTATGCCCAAAGGCTCATAAATTGCTAACTTTTCATTCTCGTAAGATTTGATGGATGACTTAACGAGCTAACATTGCTCTTCCGTGATGGACTTCGTGATTCTTCTTGTAGATCAACAAATTGAACTCAGATTCACACGTCTTCATCAAGTAAGAAGCCAACCAAGTCCAAGGCTAAAGCTAGGCTAACGAAGAAGAAATGAAATATAAATACCGAGGTTCAGGATGCCCGAATCTCTTGCAGAGTGTGATCTTGAGATCGAGAGATTCGAGAACTTGGGCACATTGACATGGAGGACTTACGGGCCGGAACCAAGAAGGTCATTGAAGCCCATGGATGGATAAATTGGTTGGTAGTGGTCTATAATTTTTTGCAGGGATCTCAAGTGAGTGCAATCAAGAATGATTTCATGATGTTGGTGGGCCATTGTTACAATAAGGACACAAGATGTGTCAAAAATGAGAGGGGCAAGGTAATAATCAACCTTCTAGCCTACCATGACTTTGTTGGATACCTGATGGAGGTAGGAAATGAATACTTCAAACTCTTGGAAAGACTCAGAGATGAACGGGAAACTTGTGAAGTCATTGGGGATCACACCAAGGGTCCCACTCAAGATCAACTTCAAGTGATGGTAAGAAATTTCATGGAGTATCGAGCTCAATTTCACATTACCTCTCATGAAAAAAGTAAGACACTTCCTTCAAGCCAAGGGATGATGATGAATAGGCTCCTTCTTCGTGGGATAAATCCCATTTTTGTAAAAATATTTAAAAGCATGTTGGCAAATGATGACATCATCCATGTTGCACCATGGGATGTTGTCATCCACCAAATTGCCCTAAAGTCAACATTTGACTTTTAGATATTTTGTAAATATTTTTGCAAATAAGTTGTTGGCTCCTTTTTGTCTTCTTTATCCTTATCCTTCTATAAATACTTGGATACTTGTAGCATTCAAGAGGAGTGAGTAAATTTGTATGAAAAATAGAAGTGAGGAGAGAAAGACTTTGAGCTTTCTTGTAATGAACAACTTATTAATACAAAAATTGAGACTTTGTGCTAAATTTCTGTGTTGTGTTAGATCTTTCTTAAGTCGATCTACATGCTTATTCTCGTTGGATTCAACTATACTTTCGTCATTTGTTTATCGGTATTGCTTTGTTTGTTTAT
>CM031238.1:5739604-5803112 GCA_018340775.1 Taxus wallichiana var. yunnanensis
ACTTCCTCCTCAACAAAGATTTGAACAAGAAAAGGGAAGGTTGGATCACTGTGTCATGGAGTATGACATTGAGATCAAAATCACCAAGCTGGTAAGAGGAAAAGGATTGTGTGAGTAGCTTGTTTTGGGGGAAGCAAAAAGAAGCATGTAATGAAGGAGAGGCTGTTTTGTGATTCCAAGACAGCCATGAGCCATGTGGCACTCAAGAAGAAAACAATGCTGCCCGCACTCCTTGCTGGACCCAAGGTATAATGCCCTTCCTAAGCACGAGCCTATGCCCTCCGGAGATGAACAAAACCCAAAGAAGACACTTGATTGCGAGGCTCTCCCATATGCCATTGTTGATGGAGTTTTGTTCAAAAAAAGATGTGAATGGAGTGTTCTTTGAGATGTATCGGCACAAATCGATTCATAGGGTGTTGGAAGAATTCCATATGGACCAGCTGGTGGTCATTTTCCACCAAGAGTGACAGCTCTAAAAATCATGAAGGTTGTGTTGTTGCAAATCAATGGCAGCACTTCTGGATGTTGATCGATTTCTAGTTTGATCATACTAGCATTCAATATGATTGCACAACATTGAATCCTCTTGCCAATTGTCGGACTTGCAAAAATGGAAGAGAAATCTCTAGATTAGAGGCTGATTCCTCAACTCCTCACGATCAGCTATTTTACTTGCACAATTGCGAGAGTTTAAACTCCTAAATCTACTCTAAATTTTAAAGGGACAAGGATAGAAAATGCAAAAAGAAAGAACTAAAACTAATGCTAATAGGTGATGCACCGAAGGAGTGGTGAGCATTTTTACTTCGCAAATTGACACGATTCATAAAATGCAACAAAAACAACATGCACAAAGCGATAGCTATAATGAAGTGTTAGAAATTAGGCAAACAACACCATTGCAGAGGATAAAAACTAATCATAGGGCTGTATTGTTATTTTAACATCAAAATCACTTGCATTCAAACACACGAAAGGCAAAAATACAATTGCAGTTTATAGAAAAGGTCTATTATTCCCTAAATCACTTCCAAGGTGAAAAAGGGAGCTTGCCATACACAAAAAATGTTCAACCCTTTGAAAAATGAGCCAAATTTGGATTTTACAGTGCAAGGGATGAGCCCAGGAGAGAGAAACGCGGGAAAATGTGGAAGGGATTCAACCATTGACCAAAATGCCATCAAAACAATATGGGGGACCTGACAGACCCATTCCCTGAGATTTTTAACCATGCTAGGAGAGAATGCGAGCCATTCTTCATTAAAATCGGTGGTTGAAATGTCATTTCTTCATGACCACGTGCGGAAGCATTTTTGATTTTATCTCTCCAAACTCTACCAAAATGTAAAATTGACCTTGGAATCTTGTAGATAATTTCACCAGCTTTCTATTGTTATAAAGAATGTGAAAAGCTCGAGCTCTGGATCGAAAGATATGGCGATTTGAAGGGAAAACAGGGGCCAAATCGGGTCACTTTGATATTTTTGGCCTGGACACATGGCGAGTTCTGATTGGCTGCAGGCCTTCTAGGGGAAAATTTCCAACAAAAAATCCACCGAGCCATAACTTGAAAAAAACATGAGTTAGGAGGAAAACTTTACCTTTCGGAAAGCTAAGAAAGAGCTCTATCCAATGTTGCCATTTCCAAAAAGTTTTGAGTGCCTAAAAAGTAAAATTTTGTGATTGAGGCACAAGAGAGAGAAGAATGAGAGGAGTTAGCCACAAAATGAGTAGGGGCACATTTTGGATAAAAATTTTGGTGACTCAGATGGGTCATTTGCTCACTAGATGAAGTTACGAGTTTAAAGAAGCATCCATTGGGCATGGAGTCATGAGTTGTAGCCTCGCAAACCGATCCGAACTTTGAAAACCTCCTCTTTGAGCCATTGTTATCCAAAATGTGCCCCAACTCATTTTTGTGGCTAACTCCTTAATGTTCTTGCCTCTCTTGTGATTCAGTCCACATT
This sequence comes from Taxus wallichiana var. yunnanensis, assembly GCA_018340775.1. Taxonomy (NCBI): domain Eukaryota; kingdom Viridiplantae; phylum Streptophyta; class Pinopsida; order Cupressales; family Taxaceae; genus Taxus; species Taxus wallichiana. The sequence goes on from CM031238.1 coordinate 5,741,575, forward strand.
TTTTTGATTTTAAGGCACTCAAGGCTTTCTCGGCTGCACCATCGAGATAGAGCTCTCTCTCGGCTTTCCGAAGGTAAAGTTTGCCTCTAACTCCTTATATTTTTCAAGTTATGGCTTGGCGGAGTTTTTGTGGAAAATTTTCCTATTTGAGGCCCGCAGCCAATAGGAAGATGCCACATGGCATCGACCGGTGGAGTGAGGGGAATTTTTAAAAAAATTTCCAAAGACAAAAACAAGGTAAAATTTGAATTTTTTTCCGCCGATCCAGCTTTTGGGTCGTTTTTGCCCTAAATCTTCAAACGATCATATCTTTTGATCCAGAGCTCGATTTTCATGTTCTTTATATCATTGGAAATATGTTAAAATTCTCTACATGATTCCATGGTCAATTTCTAATTTTGGTTTTGTTTGGAGAGATAAAATTTAAAAACAGTTCTGGTACATGTCCATGGCCAAAAATGACATTTCAACAACCAAATTTAATACTGAATGGGTAGCATTATTCTCCAATATGGTCAAAAATGACAGTGTATGGGTTTGTAACGTCCTCCATGCTGTTTTAATGCATTTTCCATCAATGAGGAATGGGCTCCCACATTTTTATGTTTTCTCTCTCCTAGGCTCCGACCCATGCACCGTAAAAGCCGTGATTTGGCTCATTTCTTCATGGTTGAACACTTTTTGGCATTGCGAAATTCTTCTTTCACCTCCAACAAGTGATAGTTGTAAGAATCAGACCTTTTCCATAGTTTGTAACAGGTTTATACCTCTTTGATGGTGGAATGCAAGAGATTTTTACATGGAATTGACAATGCAAACTTTGTGAATGCTTTCAGTCCTTTGTTTGTATTGTTTTTACTTCATTTTAAGACCTCTAATTACATCTATCAGCTTGTGTATGTTTTCCCTTGTTGCATTTCATGAATTTATGTCTATATACATGGCAAAAAAATGTTTCACCACTCCTTTTGGTGCATCACCATCTTTATTTTATTTTCATTTTTACATTTTTATCCATGTCTCCTTGCAATCTAGAGTAGTATTAGGATCTCGAACCTCTATAGTTGTGTAAAATATAGATATAAATCAGAGGAGTTTGAGGAACCAGCCTCTAATCTAGAGATTCCTCTCTCATTTTCACAAGTCCCACACTTGGAGAGAGGTTTCCATGTTGTGCAATCACACTGGATGCCTAAAACATCAATTCAGAACCTTGATTTGCATCCAGGGTGCTGCTGATTTGCAACAAGTTTTGGCACACCCGGTGGGACCTTAGAGGTCTCTTTTTACTACAGCAAAGTTGATGTGCATCTGCTGTAATTTTCTTGCTTCAAAAGAGCTATAAATTACACATCTGGCGACTCCAAGGAGAAGAATCATCTGGTTTCAGCAATGCAGGCCTAAAAACTCATGAGAAGAATCACTACAAGGTCAAGAGCTGGAGAAGAAGAGTACTTGTTTGAATATCTGCAGATTATCTCCAAGAGGAAGGAAAAGTGGGAGAAGGATTCAAAGGTCTCCATCTGCACCAAACAGAACTCTCTCAACTCCTCCACCTGGTATGCCTTTCATTCAGTCAACAAGGGTTTTAAGACCAATTAGAATGGCGTAAAACAACCCCTATGTCAACTTCATAGGAATCAGCCCACTTTCCCTCAATGCACAACATCCAATTCCTATTGCACCCTTGAAGAACATTCCCTACTTCACTAGAGAAAATCAGACTACTCAAGGTGATCATGTTAAGGATATTGCTAACCTTTGTGCAATTCATGAAATCAATGAGATGCAAGTGGTCTGTCAAGTTCTTTGGCATCTTCATTCAAGGGGAAGCATTGCAATGGTTTAGAAGCCTTAGAGATGTTTCTATCACAAGTTAGAATCAGTGTATAGCACTTCATGAGCAATTTGGAGAGAAGGGAGACAACTTGTCTCTTTTGGAGTAGCTAACAACCATCAAGAGAGCTCCCAATGAACAGCTGACCGATTTCAACTTCAAATTTCAAAAGACTTGGGAGAGAATTCCAGTGGCGTTAGGCCAACACCAGAAGGTGCTTTTCTCTATTATCTCAAAGCTCTAAATTCTGATATTTCTATGTTGATTCAGTCCATGGGAGGCATAACTATCCCTATGGCTTATAGCATTTCCATTAGGGCTGAAAATTATTTGATCCAAGCTGGAAAACTAACCCCTAGACCTCCCATGCCATTGTTTCCAAGTTTAGAGAGTCCAAATACCAATCAAGCACCTAATTTGGCTCCTTCTCCCACTCCTAGAAATCAGAGTTCAAATGAAGATTCTACTTCATCTCTAAGTGCCCCAAATGAGCTTCAAGAAGTCATGAAGCAATTGCAAAACCTAGGTAATGAGTTGGTTACTCTCAAAAGGTGACAAGCCCAAGGTTTTAGACATTCTTAACAGCCCCAAGCTCAGCCTAACAGGCAGCGATACCAACCACAAAGACCTCCTAATCCAGCTGAAAATGTAAATCAAACAAGGCCTCCTGCCAATAGACCATTTCAGCCCTATAATCCTAATGCCATATCTACCTCTAAGGCATTGGTGCCAATACAAAACAACGTTTCTCAAGAGTATGATTGGTATTTTCCATGCAATGAACCTTATAACCAATCTATGTGCTTCAATGGTGCTTTGAATCAAGCATTAATTGTGACAACTACTGGTGTGGATGGTGAAGGCATCGAGGAAACAACCAACAATAAGAAACATTCCAACAACAATTAGCCCCAAATGACACCACATTGGTAAACTAGCGGCGAGAAGATTTCGTGGCATGAATCAAGTATTTTCTCAAGGTGTTGCAGCCAACACAAGGTTAAAAAGAAGGAATTTGGGTGAAGAACACCCATTAGCTCTAACCAATCCACAACCTTCCATGGCTCCACAAATGGTTGGCAAGCAAAATCCAATTTCAAATGCACAAGGGCAGCCAAGAACAGATCCTAGACCAACTCAAATACAAGTTATTGCTGCCCACGTGCAAGGAGTGAATGTACAAGCAAAGAGACAACAAAGAGATCCTTCATCACCATTCAGTATCATTGATCAGATGAAGAAGAAAATGTTAATATATCAATGTAGGAATCCCTATCTATCCCAGGAAAAAAAGACTTGTTACAAGTTGCCATGAAGGACTGGCCAACTTCGAATCAGCAAGTTCAGATGCAAGAGAAAGTGATCACAAATGCTACCCAGCTGAGGGAAATCATGGAGGACAGCAAGGTAAAATGTTGAATCCCCCTCCTTTCTATGTTTCATTAATCATTTGAAATCAGTTAGTGCACATTTACATGATAGATTCTGGGGCAAGTAGCTCAGTGATGCCTAAACAAATAGCTGATCAGCTAGGGCTCCGATGATGAAACCATATCCAAAGGGGTAGTGTAGGCTGGATGGGACAGCGAAAAAAAGTTGGGGTGATTAGAAACTTGAGTCTTACCTTGCATGCATGTCCAAATGTTGTTGTTTTACAAGATGTATCAGTCATAGACCTTCCACCACTCTTTTCCCTATTCTTGTCAAGGGACTTCACAGCCAAGATTGGGGGATATTTGTCTATTGATTGGTCACACACGTTGTTCGAATGAGATAAGGAACTAAGGCTATAATCAGGTCTAAACCTATTGCAAACTTCCACATTGAGCCTTACACTCAAGTTAGATCAACGCCAATTGTTCAACATTTGATCAAGAAGACCACCCAAGCACCGATGAAGCTGACACCAAGGTTGGAAGCATCCCAGATCTAACTCTTGATGAATGGGCAAAGAAGGTACCTACTTTTGATCCTTATAAAGAAGTGGAAGAATCGAGCTAGGGGTCTATTGCATACATGAAGAAAATTAGCCTATTCCTAGCATCACCAAGCCAAACCATGAAGATGACAATGAGGTATGGCGGTTGTTTTTGATGGATCAAGGAGTAGACAAGGTGCGGGAGGTGGAGCCATGCTTATTTCACCTCAAGGAGTAAAGTACTATCCAGCTTTTAGATTTTAGTTTGCATGCTCTAATAACACTGCTGAATATGAAGCCTTGGTGCGAAGGGATGCATTGGGCAATCAAGAAGAAAATAAAGAACTTGCAAGTCTTTGGTGATAGTGAATTGATTGTAAATTAGGTAAAGGGACAACATGCTGCCAAGAATGATCTACTCAGGTGCTACAAGAATAGGGTGTGGGACCTCATGGAATATTTTGAGGGTTTTGGCATCAAATCCATTCATAGGAAAGAGAATCAAGCTGCTTTGCGAGGCTTCAGGTAGTAAGGGCAGCCTTTGACATTGTGGAAAGCATTCAAAAAGATAAGGTACAGCCAAACATCCACATGATTGTGAGGCCTTCAAAGTGCTTTGATAACAATGTCGGTTGGCAAGTGTTTGAGAATGACCAACAAATCATCCATTTCTTACAAGAAGAAGCTTGAGTTCTCACTAAGAATCAAGAAAAGTTGGAGCAGCAGTATGGTGACCAAAGCGGTACAACTAAGAACTAACAAGCTTCCCAAGGGACTTATCACTTTGGAGTCAATTTTTAATCCCAATGATCAATTTAGAAAGGAGAAAGCTAACATTCAGGTCAAGAGAGAGGATTTAGTATCCATCTTGGTAGAGGAGAACAAACCATTGCAAATTGGAAAGATGACAATTGAACAAGAAAGGTATGAATTCATGCAAAATGTGTCAAGAATTCCCGCTTTTTTCTCTTGGAGCTATGAAGATTTGAAAGGTTTCAATCCCAACTTAGCTCAACATACCATTGAATTGGATCCAAACACTAAGCTGTCAGTAAAAACAAAGACCACCAATCCACACATAGAGCCTCTCATGAGGAAAGAATTGGACAAGCTGATTGAGTCAAGAATCATATTCCCAATCAAGCATTCTAGTTGGGTTGCCAACTTGGTTCTAGTCGAGAAAGAAGAGTGGGGAGATCAGATTGTGTTTTGATTTCGAGAGACTTAAATAGAGCATCTCTCAGGACCATTACCCACTCCCTTCCATGGAGCAAATCTTGCAAGTTGTGGATGGCTCAGAGGTTTTCACTACTTGATGGCTACTTAGGCTACAATCAGATTATGGTGAAGGAGGAAGACCGATTCAAGACATCCTTCACAACCAAATGGGGAACTTTTGCATATAGGAAAATGCCATTTGGGCTATCCAACACCGGTCTACCTTCCAAAGGGCAATGGACATGGCGTTCAAGGTTTGATTAACAATGTGGTGCTAATTTACCTTGATGATATCATTGTTTTTTCCAAAAATGCAGCGAGACCACCTCTCTCATTTGAGAAAAGTTTTCACGAGGTGTAGGAAATTTGGAGTGTCTTTGAATCCTAAGAAGTGTATCTTTCTTACACATGAAGGAAATCTCCTTGGCCATATTTTCTCCAAAGAAGGATGAAGGATTAGCAATTGATCTAGAGAGAGTCGAAGCCATAAGAGCACTACCATTGCCAAGCCACAAGAAAGCCCTTCGAGTTTCTTGGGAAGGATAAACTTTGTTCGTAGGTTTGTCCCAGATTTTGCAGCCCTTGTCAAGCCCATCACCAAAATGTTAAAGAAGATCATGGCTTTCAAGTGGACAGCGAGAAGGCAAGGAGAGTTTTGAAGCAATCAAAGAAGCCATTTCTCAAGCACGAACTCTCACCAAGCCGGACTTCTCCAAGGATTTCATCCTCTATGCATTTGGAGGTAATGACACTATTTCTGCCATTTTGGTACAGCGAGAACAAGGATAATGATGAGCAGCCAATTGCCTTCTTCAGCCCAGAGCCTAGATGACTATGAGGTGAAGTTCTCTTTTATTGAGAAGCATGTGCTAGCAGTAATCAGAAGCTTGAAGAAATTCAAGCATTTAGTCTCAAACAACAAGGTCCAGTTGCTGGTCTCACATGCTGGGGTTAAGGACTTCCTCCTCAACAAAGATTTGAATGAGAAAAGGGAAGGTTGGATCACCCATGTCATGGAGTACAACATTGAGATCAAGATCACCAAGCTAGTAAGAGGGAAAGTATTGTGTGAGCAGCTGGTTTTGGGGAAGCAAAAAGAAGTATGCAATGAAGAAGAGGTTGTTTTGACAGATTTAGGGCAGTCATGAACCAAGTGGTAATCAAGAAGAAGACAATGCTGCCTCCACTCCTCGCTGGACCCAAGGTATAATACACTTCCTAAGCACGAGGCCTATGCCCTTGAGAGATGAACAAGACTCAAAGAAGACACTTGATTGCAGGATTTTCCATATGCCATTGTTGATGGAGTTTTGTTCAAGAAAGATGTGAATGGAGTCTTTGGTGAGATGCATTAGCACAAATCAGATTCATAGGGTGTTGAAAGAGTTCCATGGTGGACCAGTGGTGGTCATTTTGCACCAAGAGTGACAGCTCTAAAAATCATGAAGGCTGGTTATTATTGGCCTAAAATTTTCAAAGATTGCTATGCGTGGATTAAGAGGTGTAAGAATTGTGCGTTCTTCACGGAAAAGAGAGATGTTCTGCCCTTCCATTGCATCCAATCTCAGTTGACCAGCCATTCATGCAATGGGTTTTGGACTTCATTGGAGTCATTAATCCCAATTCAAGTCAAGGGAACAAATGGATTTTGACAGCCATAGACTATTTCACCAAGTGGATCAAGAACGGTAGCACTCAAAGAAGCAAATGAGTCTAGCATCTTAGACTTTTATGAGGGGATAGCAACTAGATTTGGTATACCTGCTACAATAATCTCGAGATAATGCATTAGCATTCATTAGATCCAAGGTGACTGAGTGGGTACATCAAGAAGCGGGATCTATCTAAGCACTTCATCAAACTGTTACCCTTAAGGTAATGGCCAGGTGAGTCTACAAACAAAAACTTGTTGAGGATCATTAGGAGGACACTTGATGAGAATCGAGGTCTTGGCATACCAAACTGAAATCACCATTGTGGGATGATAGGATAACTCCCAAGATATCTATAGGTAACTCTCCATTCAAGCTTGTTTATGGAAGAGAGGCAATCTTGCCCATGTCACTTGAGTTGCCAACATTGGAACTCATGAAGCGATTAGAGTTGCTAGAGTTTGGGCCCATGGAAGTGAGATATGGAGAGTTGATGGAGCTGCAGGAGGTCGAAAACAGGCATCCCAAGCAATGGAAAAGGATCAAGCTTTGATCAAAAAAAGACCTTTGATAGGAAGGCCAAGGATATATCTTTTCGGGTTGGAGATCTAGTGTTGAAATGGGATGTGGATAAAGCAAAACCAGGAAGGAATTAAAAATTTGGTGCCATTTGGAGTGGCCTATACATGGTCACGAAGTGCAACAACAACAATGCTTTCTAGTTGGCCTCATTGGATGGTGAAGAAGCGTAGATTCAAGTCAATGGAATCTATCTCAAGCATTGCTTCAGAGGGAAATTTACCACCTTGTAAATATTAGATTAGATTTTCATTCCTCCAAGTGCTTTGCACATTGTTTTGCTTTGTAGGTAAGTTTTGCTTTCCCTAAGTGCTTTGGCACAACTTGCTGTCCCTGGAGATGTTTTGCAGCCCTTGCTTCCATCATGTGATATTCCATCTTCCTCCTTGAACATTCTAAGTCGGTTGGGGTTCTAAAAAGAATATTTGATGGCTCCATGCCCAATGGACCGCTTGAGCTCTTGGTACTTTCATCTAAGCGGGAAGATGACCCTCTCGAGTCACCAAAATTGTTATCCAAAATGTGCCTCGGCTCTTTTTTTGTCGCTAACTCCTTTTGTTCTTGCCTCTTTTGTGCCTCAGTCCAAATTTTTTGATTTTAAGGCACTCAAGGCTTTCTAGAAATGGCACCATCGGATAGAGCTCTCTCTCGGCTTTCCGAAAGGTAAAGTTTGCCTCCTAACTCCTTATATTTTTCAAGTTATGGCTCAGCAGAGTTTTTTTGGAAAATTTTCCCATTTGAGGCCGACAGCCAATAGGAAGCTTCCATGTGGCAGAGGAGTTCGGGGGTCGGACGCAAATATGATTTTTTTTCCAAAAGAGTATAAAAAGGTTGATTTTCAAAAGAAAACCCATGGAGAAGAGAAGGATAGATAATTCGAGAGAGAATTAGAGCTTGCCCCTGCATCGACCAAAGGGGGGGGAATTTTTGAAATTTTTTCCAAAGACAAAAAAAAGGTAAAATTTGAAATTTTTTCCCACCGATCTATTTTTGGGCCGTTTTTGCCCTAAATCTTCAAACGATCATATCTTTTGATCTAGAGCTCGATATTTTCACGTTCTTTATATCATTGGAAAGATGTTAAAATTATTTACATGATTCCATGGCCAATTTCTAATTTTGGTTTAGTTTGTAGAGAGAAAATTAAAAATGGTTCTGGTATGTGTCCATGGCCGAAATGACATTTCAATGACCAAATTTAATACATAATGGGTCGCATTCTTCTCCAATATGGTCAAAAATGATAGGGTATGGGTTTTAAGGTCCTCCATGCCATTTTAAAGCATTTTCCATCAATGAGGAATGGGCTCCCATGTTTTTTATATTTTCTCTCTCACAGGCACGACCCATACCTTTGTAAAAGCCCGATTTGGCTCATTTCTTCATGGTTGAACACTTTTTGGCATTGCAGACTTCTTCTTTCACCTCCAGCAAGTGATAGTTGTAAGAATCGGAGACCTTTTCACAGCTTTTAATAGGTTTATACCTCTTTGATGGTGGAATGCAAGAGATTTTTACATGGAATTGACGATCAGCTGAAACTCTGTAAATGCTTTTAGTCCTCTATTTGTATTGTTTTTACTTCATTTTAAGACCTCTAATTACATCTATCGATTGTGTATGTTTTCCCTTGTTGCATTTCATGAATTTGTGTCTATTTACATGGAAAAAAATGTTTCACCACTCCTTTTGGTGCATCACCATCTTTAGTTTAGTTTCATTTTTGCATTTTTATCCTGTCTCCTTACAATTTAGAGTAGGATTAGGATCTCGAACCTCTGTAGTTGTACAAAATATAGATCTAAATCAAAGGAGTTTGACAAACCAACCTCTAATCTGGAGATTCCTCTCTCATTTTCACAAGTCCCACACTTGGAGAGAGGTTTCCATGTTGTGTAATCACACTTTGGATGCCTAAAACATCAATTAGAACCTTGATTTGCATCCGGGGTCTTGCTGATTTGCAACAATAGTAGTACATGAACAGGTGTGGGACCTCATGGAAGATTTTGAGGGTTTTAGCATCAAATCCATTCTTAGGAAAGAGAATCAAGTCTTGCATGATCGAGGATTGCAGCAAAGCAGGTAGGGGCAGCCTTTGACATTATGGAAAGCATTCAAAAAAACAAGGTGCACACCAAACATCCACGTGATTGTGAGGCCTTGAAGATAACAATGTCGGTTGGCAAGTGTTTGAGAATGACCAGCAAATCATCCATTTCTTGCAAGAAGAAGCTGATTTCTCAGCTAAGAATCAAGAAAAGTTGGAACAACAGTATGGTGACGAGGTGGTACAGTTGAGAACTAACAAGCTGCCCAAGGACTTATCACTTTGGAGTCCATTTTTAATCCTAATGATCAATTTAGAAAGGAGAAAGCAAACATTCAGGTCAAGAGATAGGATTCAGTATCCATCTTGGTAGAAGAGAACAAACCATTGCAAATTAGAAAGATGACAACTGAACAAGAAAGGTATGAATTCATGCAGCTATGTCAAGAATTCCCTGATGTGTTTGCTTGGAGCTACGAAGATTTGAAAGGTTTCAATCCCAACTTAGCTCAAAGCATACCATTAAATTGGATCCAAATACTAAGCTGTCAAAAAGGCGAAACAAAGACCAGTCAATCCACACATGGAGCCTCTCATGAGGAAAGAATTGGACAAGCCGATTGAGTCAAGAATCATATTCCCAATCAAGCATTCTAGTTGGGTTGCCAACTTGGTTCTAGTTAGAAAGAAGAGTGGAGAGATTAGATTGTGTGTTGATTTCAGAGACTTAAATAGAGCATCTCGCAAGGACCATTACCCACTCCCTTCCATGGAGCAAATCTTACAAGTTGTGGCTGGCTCCGACAGGTTTTCACTACTTGATGGATACTCCGGCTCAATCGATCAGTTATGGTGAAGGAAGAAGACCAGTTCAAGACAACCTTCACAACCAAATGGGGGACTTTTGCATACATGAAGATGCCATTTGGGTTGTCCAACACTGGTGCTACCTTCCAAAGAGCTATGTACATGGCGTTCAAAGGTTTGATTAACAACGTGGTGCTGATTTACCTTGATGATATCACTTGTTTTTTCCAAAAATGCAGCGACCACCTCTCTCATTTGAGACAAGTTTTCACGAGGTGTAGGAAATTTGGAGTGTCTTTGAATCCTAAGAAGTGTATCTTTCTTGCACATGAAGGAAAACTCCTTGGCCATATTGTCTCCAAAGAAGGATTAGCAATTGATCCGAGAGAGTTGGAGCCATACGAGCACTACCATTGCCAAGCCATAAGAAAGCCCTTGAGTTTCTTGGGAGGATAAAATTTGTTTGGAGGTTTGTCCTAGATTTTGCAGCCCTTGTCAAGCCCATCACCAAAATGTTAAAGAAGAGCATGGCTTTCAAGTGGAAAGCAGAAGGCAAGGAGAGTTTTGAAGCAATCAAAGAAGCCATTTCTCAAGCACCAACTCTCATCAACCTAGACTTCTCCAAGGATTTCATCCTCTATGCATTTGGAGGTAATGAAACTATTTCTGCCATTTTGGTACAGCAGAACAAGGATAATGATGAGCAGCCAATTGCCTTCTTTAGCTAGAGCCTAGATGACTATGAGGTGAAGTACTCTTTTATTGAGAAGCATGTGCTAGCAATAATCAAAACTTTGAAGAAATTTAAGCATTTAGTCTCAAACAACAAGGTCCAGTTGCTGGTCTCACATGCTGGGGTTAAGGACTTCCTCCTCAACAAATATTTGAATGAGAAAAGGGTAGGTTGGATCACCCGTGTCATGGAGTATGACATTGAGATCAAGATCACCAAGCTGGTAAGAGGGAAAGGATTGTGTGAGCAGCTGGTTTTGGGGAAGAAAAAGAAGTATGCAATGAAGAAGAGGCTATTTTGATAGTCCAGGACAGCCATGAGCCAAGTGGCAATCAAGAAGAAGACAATGCTGCCCCCACTCCTTGCTGGACCAAAGGTATTATACACTTCCTAAGCACAGGCCTATGCCCCTAGAGATGAACAAGACCCAAAGAAGACACTTCAGATTACAGGCTGTCCCATATGCCATTGTTGATGGAGTTTTGTTCAAGAAAGATGTGAATGGAGTCTTTCTTTGAGATGCATTAGCACAAATCAAATTCATAGGGTGTTCAAAGAGTTCCATGGTGGATCAGTGGTGGTCATTTTGCACCAAGAGTGACAACTCTAAAAATCATAAAGGCTAGTTATTATTGGCCTAAAAATTTTAGTGATTGCTATGCATGGATTAAGAGTTGTAAGAATTGTGCATTCCTCACAGGAAAAGAGAGACTTGTTGCCCTTCCATTGCATCCAATCTCAGTTGACCAGCCATTAATGCAATGGGGTTTGGACTTCATTGGAGTCATTAATCCCAATTCAAGTCAAGGGCACAAATGGATTTTGATAGCCACGGACTACTTCACCAAATGGACTAAAGTAGTAGCACTCAAAGAAGCAAATGAGTCCAGCATCTTAGACTTTTATGAGGGGATAGCAACCAGATTTGGTATACCTGCTACAATAATCTCAGATAATGCATTGGCATTCATTGGATCCAAGGTGACTGAGTGGGCTGTCAAGAATGGGATCTACCTAAGCACTTCATCAAACTATTACCCTCAAGGTAATGGCCAGGCCGAGTCTACAAACAAGAACTTGTTGAGGATCATTAGGAGGACTCTTGATGAGAATCAGAGGTTTTGGCATACCAAACTGAAATCAGCCTTATGGGCTGATAGGATAACTCCCAAGAGATCCACAGGTAACTCTCCATTTAAAGTTGTCTATGGAAGAGAGGCAATCTTTCCCATGTCATTTGAGTTACCAACATTGGAACTCATGAAGCAATTAGAGTTGCTAGAGTTTGAGCCCATGGAGGTGAGATATGCAGAGTTGATGGAGCTGCAGGAGGTCAGAAATTAGGCATCCCAAGAAATGGAAAAGGATCAAGCTTTGATCAAAAAGACCTTTGATAGGAAGGCCAAGGATATATCTTTTCAGGTTGGAGATCTAGTGTTGAAATGGGATGTGGATAGAGCAAAACCGGGAAGGCATTAAAAATTTGATGCCATTTGGAGTGGCCCATACATGGTCATGAAGTGCAAGAACAACAATGCTTTCCAATTGGCCTCATTGGATGGTGAAGAACTGTAGATTCCAGTCAATGGAATCTATCTCAAGCATTGCTTCTAGAGGTAAATTTACCACCTTGTAAATATTAGATTAGATTTTCATTCCTCCAAGTGCTTTGCACATTGTTTTGTTGTAGGTTAGTTTTTCTTTCCCTAAGTGCTTTGGCACAACTTGCTGTCCTAGAGATGTTTTGCATCCTTGCTTCCATCATGTGATATTCCATCTTCCTCCTTGCACATTCTAAGTCATTGGGGTTCTAAATAGAATATTTGATCGCTCCATGTCCAATGGACTACTTCAGCTCTTGGTACTTTCATCTAGTAGGTAGATGACCCCTCTAAGTCACCAAAATTGTTATCCAAAATGTCCCAGCTCATTTTTGTGGTTAACTCTTGTGTTCTTGCCTTTCTTGTGCCTCAGTCCACATTTTTTTATTTTAAGGCACTCAAGGCTTTCTATAAATGGCACCATCAAATAGAGCTCTCTCTCGGCTTTCCGAAAGGTAAAGTTTGCCTCCTAACTCCTTTTATTTTTCAAGTTATGGCTCGGCGGAGTTTTTGTGGAAAATTTTCCCATTTGAGGCCCGCAGCCAATAGGAGGAAGCTGCCACATGGCATCCGACCAGCGGAGCGCGGGATTTTTGAAAAAAATTTCCAAAGACAAAAAAAAGGTAAAATTTGAAATTTTTCCCGCGATCCGTTTTTGGGTCGTTTTTGCACTAAATCTTCAAACGATCATATCTTTTGATCCAGAGCTTGGATTTTCACGTTCTTTATATCATTGGAAAGCTGTTAAAATTATCTACATGATTCCATCATAAATTTCTAATTTTGGTTCTGTTTAGAGAGATAAAATTCAAAAACAGTTCTGCTACGTGTCCATGGCCAGAAATGACATTTCAACAACCAAATTTAATACAGAATGGGTCGCATTCTTCTCCAATATGGTCAAAAATGACAGGGTATGGGTTTGTAAGGTCCTCCATGCTGTTTTAATGCATTTTCCATCAATGAGGAATGGGCTCCCACATTTTTTACATTTTCTCTCTCCTGGGCTCAACCCATGCACTATAAAAGCTAGATTTGGCTCATTTCTTCATGGTTGAACACTTTTTGGCATTGTAAACTTCTTATTTCACCTCCAGCAAGTGATAGTTGTAAGAAATAAACCTTTTCATAGTTTGTAACAGGTTTATACCTCTTTGATGGTGGAATGCAAGAGATTTTTACATGGAATTGACAGTGCAAACTCTGTGAATGCTTTCAGTCCTCTGTTTGTATTGTTTTACTTCATTTTAAGACCTCTAATTACATCTATCAGCTTGTGTATGTTTTCCCTTGTTGCATTTCATGAATTTGTGTCTATTTACATGGCAAAAAATGTTTCACCACTCCTTTTGGTGCATCACCATCTTTAGTTTAGTTTCATTTTTACATTTTTATCCTGCTATCTCCTTACTTGATCAAGGTAGGATTAGGATCTCAACCTCTGTAGTTGTACAAAATATAGATCTAAATCGGAGGAGTTTGAGAAACTAGCCTCTAATCTGGAGATTCCTCTCTCATTTTCACAAGTCCCACACTTGGAGAGAGTTTTCCATGTTGTGCAATCACATTAGATGCCTAAAACATCAATTAGAACCTTGATTTGCATCCACGGTGCCGTTGATTTCAACAACATCCACTTGGAAACCCATCTGAGATGGACTGCAAGAGTAAAACCAGCACCACAAAAACTATGTATAAAACTAAAGGGTCTTACATGCTCTAAAATGGAACATGCAGAGTGTGCACTGAGACTTTTTTTATTTGAAAGAAAAGCTTCCTATCCTACTCTAACTGGAAGCAAAAGTGGGCTAAACAAACCCTACAATCGGTTGTACAAAATAGCTTCCTTTCTTCAAAAAATTGGCAACCATGCAACTGATTTGGCATTGAACATGGCTGATTGAATGAATGGAAAATCAAAAAGAAGCTGGTCTTCCACCCAAATCATCAAGTTATCGGTGAAGGTAAATTCAATACCTCTTTTAGTTGTTCTGCATTTGGATTGGAGAGGTAAATGACAGTATCTGATCCTTGGTTCTTTATAGCTCATCCTCATGCTTAGGAGCAAGCATGACTGATTGTGACTTCTCCTTTGGTTCCAAAAATGAAGCGAGATACCTGATTGGGAAAGGTATGGTCCTTTGAGTATACCCATTGCCTGATTTTCAACTCCAAAATGGAGTCTTCTTGTAGACCTTCTTGGGTGGGTGATGTGGAAGCAATGGTAGGACTTTTCTGCCCTTTCTCTTCCTCCAATGTAGAACATGAAAGATTAAAATATTCTAATCTTAGTTCCAAAGAGCTGCTATAAGATGCAAGGTGCTGAAATGAATGCTCTCCTTCATGACAACAGCTCAAGTATTTGGGACGTGGAAGATGAAAGAGAGAATGGTGGAAACTCAACCGGTTCTTCTTCATCAAAACAGTCCTCCAAATCCTGACGATACACTACCTCATGGTTGTCTTGATGCAAATTCTCAACTTCCTCCATAGTGTCCTCTTGATCAGTAACTTGATCATCATGGTTTCTTTCATCCTCAAACATTGAGTTTGAAAGATCAAACTTTTCTTCAAAAACTAGAACATCGAAACTTGGGATGAAGTAGAAAGAAGAAGCCGAAGGTTCTCCATGTGCTTTGCCTTGTGTTCAAAGCCCTTGGATCTACAATTTTCTCCTCCACAACTAGAATGTGCTCCTCTTCTTTTGGATTTGGATCAGCTTCTCCCTCTTCTACTACTTGAAGACAATCTTGTTCTTGATATAATTCTTCCTCTAGCATGAAGTTTGTTAAGTCAAACTCTTCGATCTGATGCTCTAGAGGACAAGTTGGGACCGTGTAGGATCTTCTTGAGCTTTATTCCTCCATGGCTGATTGTGGAACTTGAATTGAATCAGCATTCTCTTCAAATAGAATGCTAACATGGAAACTACTTTCGAGCAAACCGATTGCTGATCTGCTTTCTTCTTTTTGCTCTTCTCTTCTATAAAATTCAATCCTAACCACCACTTTTTTCCAACTCCAACCTTTTCTAAAGGCTTAACCATCAAGGGGATCTTTGTCATCCCAAATTTAAGAGCCCAACTCTTGAGACTTTGAATTTCTTCATCCTTGTTTAGCTCTTCTTTCTGCTGCTTCTTTTTCCTTGATTGGCATTCTCTCTAGATTTTTATCCTCCCAACATGGATTTGGGAATGCAAGAGGAGAAGTGGATTGTAACTCAATTGATTTTGCAATTTTTGTGGTGGTGGAGGAGGTAAGAACTCTTGTTTCTTTGGAGGGAATGGCTGTTTAGAAGGGAAAAGGAAAGAAGAAGAATTGAGATGGGGTGGAATACTAGGGAATGGAGAAATGGGTTCAACACTTGGGAATGCGGATGGAGAGTTTAAAACTTGATGCTACTTGAGATAAAATAGATTGGGAAAGAGGGAGAGAAAAGGCATGAGATGGTGTGCTTACCTATTGACAAGGTTGTTGAATACTCCTCTCATACACCTTTATTCCTTGATCCACTTTGCAAGCAATGGTAGTGTTGTAATCATGAAGTCTAGCTTCTCTTGAGGGCTGTAATGCCTTGGAAAAGGTCCCACCCATGGACAAGGTGCTCTGACAACCGATTCTAAATGCTTTCATTTGTGCTTGAGCCACTGGATTGCACCATGTTTACCTCCATCTTTTGGATTTGTTCTAGCAGATCTACATTTTCTTCTTGACTGCCCTCAACCAACATACCCTTGTGCTTGACATGCTTCATATCCAAACTGACTTTGGCACTACTGCTCATATGGGTAGACATGCTGATTTTGAATTTGATCAAAATGCTGATTTGGAGGATTTGTAAAACATGTTGGAGGTGTGATATACTGCTGTTTGTAAATGTGAATTCCATGATGGAAATGAAGTCATGATTACACAACTTCATGGAATGGAAAAGAATGAAAATTATGGAAAGAAGAATGGATGGAAATGAATGGAAAACAAGTCTACAACTTAGAGAATGAGTTTTTTACCAGATCGAGTCGCCAGATGAGCTTTTGAAAGTGCCTCCAAAAGGCTGGATCTTTAATAGGAACACACCAACCTGTCAAAGATAAAGTGGAAGACCTCTAAGGTCCCACCGGTGCTGCCAAAAACTGTTGTTGCAAATCAGCAGCACCCCCTGGATGTTGATCAGATTTCTAGTTTGATCATACTAGCATCCAGTGTGATTGCAAAAAATTGAATCCTCTTCCCAAGTGTGGGACTTGCAAAAATGGAAGAGAAATATCCAAATTAGAGGCTGGTTCCTCAAATCCTCTGATCAGCTATTTTACTTGCACAATTGTAGAGGTTTAAACTCCTAAATCTACTCTAAATTCCAAAGGGACAAGGATAGAAAATGCAAAAAAAAGAAAAAACTAATGCTAATAGGTGATGCACCAAAGGAGTGGTGAGCATTTTTACTTCTACAAATTGACACATTCATAAAATGTAACAAAAATAACATGCACAAGTGCAAAATCGATAGCTGTAATGAAGTGTTAGAAATTAGGCAAACAACACCATCGAGAGGATAAAAACTAATCACAGGGCCTGTATTGTTATTTTAACATCAAAATCACTTGCATTCAAACACCTGAAAGGTAAAAATACAGTTGTAGTTTCTAGAAAAGGTCTCTTATTCCACTAAATCACTTCCAAGGTGAAAAAGGGAGCTTTCCATACACAAAAATGTTCAACCCTTTGAAAAATGAGTCAAATCTAGCTTTTACGGTCTGAGGACAAGCCCCCAGAGAGAGAAACACGGGAAAACGTGGAAGGGATTCAACCATTAACCAAAATGCCATCAAAACAGCATGGGCGACTTGACGAGACCCATTCCCGACATTTTTAACCATGTTGGGAGAGAATGTGAGCCATTCTTCATTAAAATCGGTGGTTGAAATGTCATTTCATTAATGACCACGTGCGAGAAGTGTTTTTGATTTTCTCTCTCAAACTCCACTAAAATGCAAAATTGACCCTTGAATCTTGTAGAGAATTTCACCACTTTCCATTGATATAAAGAACGCAAAAAAAATGAGCTTCGGATCGAAAGATATGGTGATTTGAAGTTTTAGGGCAAAACAGGGCCAAATTGGGTCGCTTTGATATTTTTGGCTTTTTGGAAAACACGTGGCGAGTTCGATTGGTGCGGGCCTTTGCCCTAGGGAAAAATTTCCACAAAACTCACATCAAGCCATAACTTGAAAAATACATGAGTTAGGAGGAAAACTTTACCTTTACGGAAAGCTAAGAAAGAGCTCTATCTAATGGTGCCATTTCCGAGAAGGTTTTGAGTGCTGAAAAGAAAAATTTTGTGGCTAAGGCACAAGAGAGGAAGAAAGAGAGGAGTTAGACACAAAATGAGTAGGTAGCACATTTTGGATACAGGTCCCTCTTATTATTGGCCTAAAATTTTCGAGTGATTGCTATGCATGGATTAAGAGGTGTAAGAATTGTGCATTCTTCACGGGAAAAGAGAGACTTGCTTTGCCCTTCCATTGCATCCAATCTTAGTTGACTTGTCATTCATGCAATGGGGTTTGGACTTCATTGGAGTCATTAATCCCAATTCAAATCAAGGGCACAAATGGATTTTGACAACCACGAACTACTTTACCAAATGGACTAAAGCAAAGAGCACTCAAAGAAGCAAATGAGTCCAAAATCTTAGACTTTTATGAGGGAATAGCAACCAAATTTGGTATACCTCCTACAATAATCTCGGATAATGCATTGGCATTCATTAGATCCAAGGTGATCGTTGGTGGTGGAGCAGGTAAGCAGGATCTACCTAAGCACTTCATCAAACTATTACCCTCAGGTAATGGCCAGGCCGAGTCTACAAACAAGAACTTGTTGAGGATCATTAGGAGGACTCTTGAGCCCATGGAGGTGAGAATGCTGACGGATTGATGGAGCTTTGGAGGTCAAAACCAGAATCCCAAGGAATGGAAAAGGACCAAGCTTTGATCAAAAAGACCTTTGATAGGAAGGCCAAGGATAGATCTTTTCGAGGTTGGAGATCTAGTGTTGAAATGGGATGTGGATAGAGAAAAAAGCGGGAAGGCATTCAAAATTTGATGCCATTTGGAGTGGTCCATACATGTGTTATGGAAAATGGTGCCCCATCTCGCTTTTGTGGCTAACTCCTTGTGTTCTTGCCTCTCTTGTGCCTCGATCTACATTTTTTTATTTTCGGGCACTCAAGGCTTTCTGAAATGGCACCATCGAGATAGAGCTCTCTCTCGGCTTTCCGAAAGGTAAAGTTTGCCTCCTAACTCCTTATATTTTTCAAGTTATGGCTCGGTGGAGTTTTTGTGGAAAATTTTCCCATTTGAGGCCCACAGCCAATAGGAAGCTGCCATGTGGCAGAGGAGTTCGAGGGTCGGAGGCAAATTTGAAAATTTTCCAAAAGAGTATAAAAAGGTCGATTTTCAAAGGAAAACCCGCGGAAAAGAGAAGGAGAGAGAATTCCAGAGTGAATCAGAGCTTGCCACGTGGCATCCAACCAGCGGAGTGCGGGGAATTTTTGAAAATTTTTCCAAAGACAAAAAAAAGGTAAAATTTGAAAATTTTTCCCACCGATCCGTTTTTGGGCCGTTTTTGCCCTAAATCTTCAAACGATCATATCTTTTGATCCAGAGCTCGATTTTCACGTTCTTTATATCATTGGAAAGATGTTAAAATTATCTACATGATTCCATGGTCAATTTCTAATTTTGGTTCAGTTTGGAGAGATAAAATTCAAAAATGGTTCTGGTACGTGTCCATGGCCAGAAATGACATTTCAACAACCAAATTTAATACAGAATGGGTCGCATTCTTCTCCAATATGGTCAAAAATGACAGGGTATGGGTTTTTAAGGTCCTCCATGCTGTTTTAATGCATTTTCCATCAATGAGGATGGCTCCCATGCATTTTCACGTTTTCTCTCTCTGGGCTCGACCCATGTATTTGTAAAAGCTAGATTTGGCTCATTTCTTCATGGTTGAACACTTTTTGGCATAGAAAACTTCTTCTTTCACCTCCAGTAGTGATAGTTGTAAGAATCAGACCTTTTTCAAGTATTGTAGTAGGTTTATACCTCTTTGAGGGTGGAATGCAAGAGATTTTTACATGGAATTGACAGTGCAAACTCTGTGAATGCTTTCAGTCCTCTGTTTGTATTGTTTTACTTCATTTTAAGACCTCTAATTACATCTATCATCTTGTGTATGTTTTCCCTTGTTGCATTTCATGAATTTGTGTCTATTTACATG
Source organism: Taxus wallichiana var. yunnanensis (assembly GCA_018340775.1). Lineage (NCBI taxonomy): Eukaryota > Viridiplantae > Streptophyta > Pinopsida > Cupressales > Taxaceae > Taxus > Taxus wallichiana. The sequence continues at coordinate 5,761,253 of CM031238.1, forward strand.
GCAAAAAATGTTTCACCACTCCTTTTGGTGCATCACCATCTTTAGTTTAGTTTCATTTTTGCATTTTTATCCCTGTCTCCTTGCAATTTAGAGTAGGATTAGGATCTAAACCTCTGTAGTTGTGCAAAATATAGATCTAAATCAGAGGAGTTTGAGGAACCAGCCTCTAATCTAGAGATTCCTCTCTCATTTTCACAAGTCCCACACTTGGAGAGAGGTTTCCATGTTGTGCAATCACACTGGATGCCTAAAACATCAATTCAGAACCTTGATTTGCATCCAGGGGTGCTGCTGATTTGCAACAACAGTTTTGGCATGCCCGGTGGGACCTTAGAGGTCTCATTTTTATTGCAGCAAAGTTGATGTGCATCTGCTGCAATTTTCTTGCTTGAAAAGAGCTATAATTTGCATATCTGGCGACTCGAGGGAAGAATCAAGCTGTTTCAGCGAGTGCGGGCAAAACTCATGAGAAGAATCACTACAAGGTCAAGAGTTGGAGAAGAAGAGGTGTTGTTTGAATATCTACAGTTATCTCCAAGAGTAAGGAAAAGTGGGAGGAGAATCCAAAGGTCTCCATCTCCACCAAATAGAACTCTCTCAACTCCTCCACCTGGTAGGCCTTTCATTCATCAACAAGGGTTCTAAGACCAATTAGAATGGCACAAAACAACCCCTATGTCAACTTCACAGGCAGCAGCCCACTTGCCCTCAATGCACAACATCTAATTCCAATTGCAGCCTTGAAGAACATTCCATACTTCACTGGAGAAAATCAGACTACTCCAGGTGATCATGTTAAAGACATTGCCAACCTTTGTGCAATTCATGAAATCAATGAGATGCAAGTGGTTGTCAAATTGTTGGCATCTTCATTCAAGGGGAAAGCATTGCAATGGTTTAGAAGCCTTGGAGCTGGTTCTATCACAAATTGGAATCAGCTATGTATAGCACTTCATGAGCAATTTGGAGAGAAGGGAGACAACTTGTCTCTTTTGGAGCAGCTGACAACCATCAAGAGAGCTCCCAATGAGCAGCTGACCGATTTCAACTTCAGATTTCAAAAGACTTGGGAGAGAATTCCAGTGGCAGTCAGGCCAACAACAGAAGGTGCTTTTCTCTACTATCTCAAAGCTCTAAATTCTGATATTTCTATGTTGATTCAGTCCATGGGAGGCATAACTATCCCTATGGCTTATAGCATTGCCATTAGGGCTGAAAATTGTTTGATCAAGTGGACAAAACTAGCCCCTAGACCTCCCATGCCATTGTTTCCAAGTTTAGAGAGTCCAAATACCAATCAAGCACCTAATTTGGCTCCTTCTCCCACTCCTAGAAATCAGAGTTCAAATGAAGCTTCTACTTCATCTCCAAGTGCCCCAAATGAGCTTCAAGAAGTCATGAAGCAATTGCAAAACCTAGGCAATGAGCTGGTTACTCTCAAGAGGCAACAAGCCCAAGGTTTTAGACCTTCTTACCAGCCCCAAGCTCATCCTAACAGGCAGCCATACCAACCACAAAGACCACCTAATCCAGCTGCAAATATGAATCAAACAAGGCCTCTGCCCGATAGACCATTTCAGCCCTACAATCCAAATGCCATATCTACCTCTAAGGCATTGGTGCCAACACAAAACAACATTGCTCAGGAGTATGATGGTGTTTTCCATGCAATGAACCTCATAACCAATCCATGTGCTTCATGGTGCTTTGAATCAAGCATTAATGGTGACAACTCTTTTGGTGTGGAGGGTGAGGGCGATCGAGAAACAACCAACAACAAGAAACATTCCAACAGCAATCAGCCCCAAATGACACCACGTTGGTAAATTGGCAAGCAGAGGATTTTTGTGGCATGAATCAGGTAGTTTCCCAAGGTGTTGCAGCCAACACAAGGTCAAAAAGAAGGAATTTGGGTGAAGAACAGCCATTAGCTCCAACCAATCCACAACCTTCCATGGCTCCACAAATGGTTGGCAAGCAAAATCTAATTTCAAATGCACAAGAGGCAGCCAAGAACAACTCTAGACCAACTCAAATACCGATTATTGCTGCCCACGTGTAAAGGAGTGAATGTACAAAGCAAAGGGACAGCAAAGAGATCCTTCATCACCATTCGATATCATTGATCGGATGAAGAAGACAAATGTTAATATATCAATGTAGGGAATCCCTATCTATCCCGGGCCAAAGAGACTTGTTACAAGCTGCCATGAAGGATTGGCCAACTTTGAATCAGCAAGTTCGGATGCAAGAGAAAGTGCTCACAAATGCTTGCCCGACTGAGGGAAATCATGGAGGACAGCAAGTAAAATGTTGAAGCCCCTCCTTTACATGTTTCATTAATCATTGGAAATCGGTTAGTGCACAATTGCATGATAGATTCCGGGGCAAGTAGCTCGGTGATGCCTAAACAAATAGGCTGATCAGGCTAGGGCTCCAGTATGAAACCATATCCAAAGGGTAGTGCAGCTGGATGGGACAGCAGTAACAATAGTTGGGGTGATTAGAAACTTGAGTCTTACCTTGCATGCATGTCCAAATGTTGTTGTTTCACAAGATGTATCAGTCATAGACCTTCCACCACTCTTTGCCCTATGCTTGTCAAGGGACTTCACAGCCAAGATTGGGGGATATTTGTCTGCTGATTGGTCACACATGCTTTATTGAGCGAGGTATGGAACTAAGGCTACAATCAGTCTGAACCTATTGCAAACTTCCACATTGAGCCTTACACTCCAAGTCAGATCAACGCCAATTGTTCAGCATTTGATCAAGAAGACCACCCAAGCACCGATGAAGCTGACACCAAGGTTGGGAGCATCCCGGATCTAACTCTTGATGAATGGGCAAACAAGGTACATGCTTTTGATCCTTATCAAAAGTAGAAGAATCGAGCTAGGGTCTATTGTATACATGAAGAAAATCAGCCTATTCCTAACATCACCAAGCCAAACCACAAGGATGACAATGAGGTATGGCAGCTGTTTTTTTGATGGATCAAGAAGTAGACAAGGTGCGGGAGGTGGAGCCATGCTTGTTTCACCTCGAGGAGTAAAGTACTATTCAGCTTTTAGATTTCAGTTTGCATGCTCCAATAACAACTGCTGAATATGAAGCCTTGGTGCGAGGATGCATTGGGCAATCAAGAAGAAAATAAAGAACTTGCAAGTCTTTGGTGACAGTGAATTGATTGTAAATCAGGTCAAGGGACAGCATGCTGCCAAGAATGATCTACTCAAGTGCTACAAGAATAGGGTGTGGGACCTCATGGAAGATTTTGAGGGTTTTGGCATCAAATCCATTCCTAGGAAAGAGAATCAAGCTGTTGACAGGCTTGCAGCAGTAGGGGCAGCCTTTGACATTGTGGAAAGCATTCAAAAAGACAAGTACACAACCAAACATCCACGTGATTGTGAGGCCTTCAGTGCTAGATAACAATGTCAGTTGGCAAGTGTTTGAGAATGACCAGCAAATCATCCATTTCTTGCAAGAAGAAGCTGAGTTCTCAGCTAAGAATCAAGAAAAATTGGAACAACAGTATGGTGACCAAGTGGTACAGCTGAGAACTAACAAGCTGCCCAAGGGACTTATCACTTTGGAGTCCATTTTTAATCCCAATGATCAGTTTAGAAAGGAGAAAGCAAACATTCAGGTCAAGAGAGAGGATTCAGTATCCATCTTGGTAGAAGAGAACAAACCATTGCAAATTGGAAAGATGACAATTGAACAAGAAAGGTATGAGTTCATGCAGTATGTCAAGAGTTCCCGATGTGTTTGCATGGAGCTATGAAGATTTGAAAGGTTTCATCCCAACTTAGCTCGGCATACCATTGAATTGGATCCAAATACTAAGCTGTCGGTAGAAACAAAGACCATCAATCCACACATGGAGCCTCTCATGAGGAAAGAATTGGACAAGCTGATTGAGTCAAGAATCATATTCCCAATCAAGCATTCTAGTTGGGTTGCCAACTTGGTTCGATCGAAAGAAGAGTGGAGAGATCAGATTGTGTGTTGATTTGAGAGACTTAAATAGAGCATCTCTCGAGGACCATTACCCACTCCCTTCCATGGAGCAAATCTTGCAAGTTGTGGCTGGCTCTGAGAGGTTTCACTACTTGATGGCTACTCAGGCTACAATCAGATTATGGTGAAGGAAGAGGACCAGTTCAAGACAACCTTCACAACCAAATGGGGAACTTTTGCATACGGGAAGATGCCATTTGGGCTGTCCAACGTGGTCTTTACCTTCGAAAGAGCAATGGACATGGCGTTGAAAGGTTTGATTAACAACGTGGTGCTGATTTACCTTGATGATATCACTATTTTTTCCAAAAATGCAGCAGACCACCTCTCTCATTTGAGACAAGTTTTCACGAGGTGTAGGAAATTTGGAGTGTCTTTGAATCCTAAGAAGTGTATCTTTCTTGCACATGAAGGAAAGCTCCTTGGCCATATTGTCTCCAAAGAAGGATTAGCGATTGATCCGAGAGAGTTGAAGCCATAAGAGCACTACCATTGCCAAGCCACAAGAAAGCCCTTGAGTTTCTTGGGGAGGATAAACTTTGTTCGGAGGTTTGTCCCAGTTTTGCAGCCCTTGTCAAGCCCATCACCAAAATGTTAAAGAAGAGCATGGCTTTCAAGTGGACAGCGAAGGCAAGGAGAGTTTTGAAGCAATCAAAGAAGCCATTTCTCAAGCACCAACTCTCATCAACCCGGACTTCTCCAGGATTTCATCCTCTATGCATTTGGAGGTAATGACACTATTTCTACCATTTTGGTACAGCGAAACAAGGATAATGATGAGCAGCCAATTGCCTTCTTGACCCGAGCCTAGATGACTATGAGGTGAAGTACTTTTTTATTGAGAAGCATGTCTTTGGCGTAATCGAAGCTTGAAGAAATTCAAGCATTTAGTCTCAAACAACAAGGTCCAGTTGCTGGTCTCACATCTTGGGGTTAAGGACTTCCTCCTCAACAAAGATTTGAATGAGAAAAGGGTAGGTTGGATCACCCTGTCATGGAGTATGACATTGAGATCAAGATCACCAAGCTGGTAAGAGGAAAGGATTGTGTGAGCAGCTAAGATGGTTTTGGGAAGCAAAAAGAAGTATGATGAATGAAGAAGAGGTTGTTTTGATGAGTCAAGGACAGCCATGAGCCAAGTGGCAATCAAGAAGAAGACAATGCTGCCCCCACTCCTTGCTGGACCCAGGTATAATACACTTCCTAAGCACGGGCCTATGCCCTCCGGAGATGAACAAGACCCAAAGAAGACACTTGATTGCGAGCTGTCCCATATGCCATTGTTGATGGAGTTTTGTTCAAGAAAGATGTGAATGGAGTCTTTTTGAGATGCATTAGCACAAATCAGATTCATAGGGTGTTGGAAGAGTTCCATGGTGGACCAGCTGGTGGTCATTTTGCACCAAGTGACAGCTCTAAAAATCATGAAGGCTGGTTATTATTGGCCTAAAATTTTCGGTGATTCTATGCATGGATTAAGAGGTGTAAGAATTGTGCATTCTTCACAGGAAAAGAGAGACTTGCTGCCCTTCCATTGCATCCAATCTCAGTTGACCAGCCATTCATGCAATGGGGTTTGGACTTCATTGGAGTCATTAATCCCAATTCAAGTCAAGGGCACAAATGGATTTTGACAGCCACGGACTACTTCACCAAATGGACTGAAGCAGTAGCACTCAAAGAAGCAAATGAGTCTAGCATCTTAGACTTTTATGAGGGGATAACAACCAGATTTGGTATACCTACTACAATAATCTCAGATAATGCATTGGCATTCATTGGATCCAAGGTGATTGAGTGGGCTGTCAAGAACGGGATCTACCTAAGCACTTCATCAAACTATTACCCTCAAGGTAATGGCCAGGCCGAGTCTACAAACAAGAACTTGTTGAGGATCATTAGGAGGACTCTTGATGAGAATCAGAGGTCTTGGCATACCAAACTGAAATCAGCCTTATGGGCTGATAGGATAACTCCCAAGAGATCCACAGGTAACTCTCCATTCAAACTTGTCTATGGAAGAGAGGCAATCTTGCCCATGTCACTTGAGTTGCCAACATTGGAACTCATGAAGCAATTAGAGTTGCTTTAGTTTGAGCCCATGGAGGTGAGATATGCGAGTTGATGGAGCTGCGGGAGGTCAAAATCGGCATCCCAAGCAATGGAAAAGGATCAAGCTTTGATCAAAAAGACCTTTGATAGGAAGGCCAAGGATAGATCTTTTCGGGTTGGAGATCTAGTGTTGAAATGGGATGTGGATAGAGCAAAACGGGAAGGCATTCAAAATTTGATGCCATTTGGAGTGCCCATACATGGTCACGAAGTGCAAGAACAACAATGCTTTCGAATTGGCCTCATTGGATGGTGAAGAACTGCAGATTCCAGTCAATGGAATCTATCTCAAGCGTTAACTTCTAGAGGAAATTTACCACCTTGTAAATATTAGATTAGATTTTCATTCCTCCAGTGCTTTGCACATTGTTTTTTGTAGGTTAGTTTTGCTTTCCCTAAGTGCTTTGGCACAACTTACTTTCCCACTGGAGATGTTTTGCAGTCCTTGCTTCCATCATGTGATATTCCATCTTCCTCCTTGCACATTCTAAGTCGAGTTGAGGTTCTAAAAAATATTTGATGACTCCATGCCCCGATGGATTGCTTGAGAAACTGGTATTTTCATCTAGCGAGGCGAGATGACCCCTTTGAGTCACCAAAATTGTTATCCAAAATGGTGCCCAGACTCATTTTTGTGGCTAACTCCTTGTGTTCTTTCCTCTCTTGTGCCTCGAGTCTACATTTTTTTTATTTTCGGGCACTCAAGGCTTTCTAGAAATGGCACCATCAGATAGAGCTCTCTCTCAGCTTTCCAGAAAGGTAAAGTTTGCCTCCTAACTCCTTATATTTTTCAAGTTATGGCTCGGTGGAGTTTTTGTGGAAAATTTTCCCATTTGAGGCCCATGACCAATAGGAAGGCGCCACGTGGCGAGAGGAGTTCGGGGTTGGAGGCAAATTTGAAATTTTTCCAAAAGAGTATAAAAAGGTCGATTTTCAAAGGAAAACCCGCGGAAAAGAGAAGGAGAGAGAATTCGAGTGAATCGAGCTTGCCACATGGCATCGACCAGTGGAGCATGGGGAATTTTGAAAAATTTTTCCAAAGACAAAAAAAAGGTAAAATTTGAAAAATTTTCCCGCCGATCCGTTTTTGGGCGTTTTTGCCCTAAATCTTCAAACGATCATATCTTTTGATCCAGAGCTCAGATTTTCATGTTCTTTATATCATTGGAAAGCTGTTAAAATTATCTACATGATTCCATGGTCAATTTCTAATTTTGGTTTAGTTTGGAGAGAGAAAATTCAAAAATGGTTCTGAGTACGTGTCCATGGCGAAAATGACATTTCAACAACCAAATTTAATACGAGAATGGGTCGCATTCTTCTCGAATATAGTCAAAAATGATAGGGTATGGGTTTGTAAGGTCCTCCATGCTATTTTAATGCATTTTCCATCAATGAGGATGGCTCCCATGCGTTTTCATGTTTTCTCTCTCCTGGGCTCGACCCATGTACTAGTAAAAGCTAGATTTGGCTCATTTCTTCATGGTTGAACACTTTTTGGCATAGAAAACTTCTTCTTTCACCTCCAGCAAGTGATAGTTGTAAGAATCAGACCTTTTTCAAGTATTGTAGTAGGTTTATACCTCTTTGAGGGTGGAATGCAAGAGATTTTTACATGGAATTGACAGTCTGACTACGTGAATGCTTTCGAGTCCTCTGTTTGTATTGTTTTACTTCATTTTAAGACCTCTAATTACATCTATCAGCTTGTGTATGTTTTCCCTTGTTGCATTTCATGAATTTGTGTCTATTTACATGGCAAAAAATGTTTCACCACTCCTTTTGGTGCATCACCATCTTTAGTTTAGTTTCATTTTTGCATTTTTATCCCTGTCTCCTTGCAATTTAGAGTAGGATTAGGATTTGAACCTCTGTAGTTGTGTAAAATATAGATCTAAATCAGAGGAGTTTGAGGAACCAGCCTCTAATCTGGAGATTCCTCTCTCATTTTCACAAGTCCCACACTTGGAGAGAGGTTTCCATGTTGTGCAATCACACTGGATGCCTAAAACATCAATTCAGAACCTTGATTTGCATCTCCTTGCTTCCATCGAGGTGATATTCCATCTACGTCCTTGCACATTCTAAGTCAGTTGAGATTCTAAACAGAATATTTGATGACTCCATGCCCAATGGACTACCTCAGGCAACTGGTATTTTCATCTAGGAGGTAGATGACCCCTTTGAGTTGCCAAAATTGTTATCCAAAATGGTGCCCCAACTCATTTTTGTGGCTAACTCCTTGTGTTCTTACCTCTCTTGTGCCTCAGTCTACATTTTTTGATTTTTAGGCACTCAAGGCTTTCTGGAAATGGCACCATCAGATAGAGCTCTCTCTCAGCTTTCCAGAAAGGTAAAGTTTGCCTCCTAACTCCTTATATTTTTCAAGTTATGGCTCGGGAGTTTTGTGGAAAATTTTCCCATTTGAGGCCCGCAGACCAATAGGAAGGCGCCACGTGGCGAGAGGAGTTTGGGGTCGGAGGCAAATTTGAATTTTTCCAAGTATTTTGGTTGAAGGTTCAAATGGAAATTTTTGCTTGCGGGCCTGTGGACCAATCAGGTTGTGACACGTGTCACAAGGGGGCGGAATGAAAATTTTTGCTAAGTATTTGCTAAATTTTCCAAAGTGGAAGAATGGAATGGAGAGCTGCGGCAATGAGTAAAATTAGGACACGTGTCCTAAGGGGAAGGTAGATTCGAGCTCGGGCGGTTTTGAAAATTTTGCAAAAGTTTTCAGCCAAAACTAAAAAGTGAAAGAAGGGCCTATGCCCCTATCAGCCATTCAAAAGCGACATGTGTCTCGGCCAAGGCGGGGCACGGGGAAAAATGAAAAAAATTCCAAAGTCTAAAAATGTCAAAATTTCAAAGGAAAACTAGCGGGAGGCGAAGGAGAGAGAATTCTAGAATGAATCGAGCTTGCCACATGGCATCCGACTAGTAGAGTGCGGGGAATTTTGAAATTTTTCCAAAGACAAAAAAGAGGTAAAATTTGAAAATTTTTCCGTCGATCCGCTTTTGGGCCGTTTTTACCCTAAATCTTCAAGCGATCATATCTTTTGATCCAGAGCTCGATTTTCATGTTCTTTATATCATTGGAAAGATGTTAAAATTATCTACATGATTCCATGGTTAGTTTCTAATTTTGGTTCAGTTTGGAGAGAGAAAATTCAAAAACGGTTCTGGTACATGTCCATGGCCAGAAATGACATTTCAACAACCAAATTTAATACTGAGAATGGGTCGTATTCTTCTCCAATATGGTAAAAATGATAGGGTATGGGTTTGTAAGGTCCTCCATGCTATTTTTATGCATTTTCCATCAATGAGGATGGCTCCCATGTGTTTTTCATGTTTTCTCTCTCTGAGCTCGACCCATGCATTGTAAAAGTCGATTAGGCTCATTTCTTGAGGGTTGAACACTTTTTGGCATTGAAAATTCTTCTTTCACCTCCAGCAAGTGATAGTTGTAAGAATCAAACCTTTTCACAGGTTTGTAACAGGTTTATACCTCTTTGATGGTGGAATGCAAGAGATTTTTCATGAAATTGATAGTGTAAACTCGTGAATGCTTTCAGGTCCTCTGTTTGTATTGTTTTACTTCATTTCAAGACCTCTACTTACATCTATCGGCTTGTGTATGTTTTCCCTTATTGCATTTCATGAATTTGTGTCTATTTATATGGCAAGAAATGTTTCACCACTCCTTTTGGTTCATCACCATCTTTAGTTTAGTTTCATTTTTACATTTTTATCCATATCTCCTTACATCTAGGGTAGAATTAGGATTAGAACCTCTGTAGTTGTGTAAAATATAGATATAAATCGAGAGGAGTTTGAGGAACCAACCTCTAATATGGAGATTCCTCTCTCATTTTCACAAGTCCCACAATTAGAGAGAGGTTTCGTTATCACCGAATCACAAAGCACCCCGAGTTTATACAAGTGCATATAATTGAACTCACGGTGTGATTGGATAACGTGGGTACTATCTCCAAGTTGTGGGACTTGCTACTTGAGATAGACCTCTAGAGAAAGTTGGTTCTTGCTCCTAAACTACCTGCCACAATCTACTCTAATGCAGGGGAAACTAACTATTGTAATCTAAATTTCCAAGGAACAGGGGAGAGAGAATGCATAAAATTAAATCCTACACTAAAACGGTGATACACCAGAAAAGGAGGGTGTGAGAGTAGTTTCCAAATGCGTGAAATACAGAGGCAAAGTGCACACTAGAAGAGGTGATGACAGTTCTCCATAATCTAGCAAAATGCATTCACAACGATATTCCAAGCATACACAATGATAATGGATCCTAAGAACATAATAATAGACACAATATTCTTGTAGAAAGATTAAAGGGGAAAGAAGAATGCAAGAAAACATAGCGAGGGAAGATATATCCACAAACTGATATTTTATTGCTTCATGATATGCCTGATTCAATCTATTACAAGATGAGGGCCTGGATCACCATCAAGAGAGTCCACTACAAGGGCCTTTAGCACATTGGCTTCAAAAACAATTTTGTGAGAGCTTTGCTATCTGAAAACTCCCGCTTTACTGATGAGCCCAACACTCCATTTATAGAAAAATGAGAAGAGAAAGAGAAGGGAAAAATAAAAATCCAAAATCTATCCTTCAACCACTTGTAAGAGGCATTAAATGGAGTAAAATGATTATATATTACTTGGAAAAGGCTTCCCATACTATCCCGAGTGCTCTGTGAGAGAAAAGAATGATGACGATGCCTCTTAATTGTACTCCCAACCACCAAATGAAACACCTTGTTATGAAAATAGACACGTTTTCTAAAAATATCTACTAATTTCTCATAAAATCTATAATTTCTTGAATTTTGTACATTGGTATCAGAGCCACAATTCCAACAGTACAAATTTTGTGTGATTTCGTTGAGAAATGTAAAAGTTATGGCCTTAGAGTGCGGCAGACGGCTATTTTGGGTCAGCGGATGTTTTGTCATTTGACGGAATGAGCATTAACTGATTGGAGCTGAATATGTTTCTCTTAATTAAATATATCTACCCTTATTAAAAATAAGGATGTCATGCTCATTCCAGAAAGTCCAATTTTATGAAAATCAAAGCTCGGAGTCAAAAGTTATGGCCGTTTGAAGTTTCACGGGTCAAACGTTGACTTTTCTTCTTTCTTTGTCGGCCGTTTCAAGCTTTTCGCATCCCTCGTGTCCCACGCGTACCTTTGGCCCAGATTTCCCAAATGAAAATCTCCTGCTTCGGACAATTTGGGCTTCCTTTTCCCTCTTTTGCTACCTTTTCACCCTTTCAAATTGGCCGGTTCGCGTCCCCGAGTACCTTTATCCCAACTCTGTCCCCAGATGCACACAGGAAAATATCTCCGAACCACCCAAAATAGACTATTTTTCGGCTTTTCAATTGGTTCGCGTCCTCGCATACCTACATCCCGATGTCCCAAACCACGCGATAACAAAACTTGGTGATTTTTTCCACTTTTCAGCCATTTCGGCTTTTCACATCTCGCACGTACTCTTGTCCCAGTGCTTTAGCTGCCTATGAACCGCCTAGTGGCTTTTCGGGTTAGGTTCGTGCCTTGATGTCCCAACTATCTGCATGACTAGGACACACCATTTTCTTCATTTTTCGGCCCCAAGCTTGGTTTTTGTAATTTTTTCACCTTTTCTAACTCTTTGGCTTTTTTTCTTAGATGGGAGAGTTAGAAGGAAGCCGAGGGGGCCCCAAAAACATGATTTCGGGCCTTAAATCAATTTATTTGCTTGTGACTAAAGAATTTGATGCATGTTATCAAAATTGCCTTGAGGGTGAATTTTGGATTACAGTTTCCATGTAGTGCAATCACACTGGATGCTCTAGAATCAACTTAGAAACTTGATTTGCATCCGGGGGTCTTTGCTGATTTACAACAAGCGGCGCCACGACATAAAGTATCTACAAGAAGAAATTTGCACCTTGGCGCAAGTAAAGGGTTCATGACATAAGGTGTTGACATGAACAAATTCATGCCTTAGCATAGGTAAAGGGTGCACGACATAAGGTCTCAACATGAAAAAATTCACGTAGCTTGGTGTAGGTAAAGGGCGCATGACATAAGGTGTCGACATGAACAAATTTGTGGTTTGGAGCGAGGTAAAGGGCGCACAACATAAGGTGTTGACATGAGAAAATTCATGCCTTATGCACAGTGTAGATTTCACATGACATAATGTGTCGACATGAACAAATTCGCGCCTTGGCGTAGGTAAAGGGCACATGACATAAGGTGTCGACATGAACAAATTTGTGCCTTGACAGAGGTATTACACACATGACAGAAGGTGTCGACATGAACAAATTTGTGCCTTGGCACAAGGAAAGGGCACACGACATAAGGTGTCGACATGAACAAATTCAAGCCTTGAAGTAGGTAAAGGGCACACGACATAATGTGTCGACATGAAGAAATTCGCGCCTTGGCGCAGGTGAAGGGCACACGACATAATGTGTCGACGTGAACAAATTCACACCTTGGCACAGATAAAGCGCGCACGACATAAGGTGTCGATATGAAAAAAATCCTACCTTAGCACAGGTAAAGGGCGCACGACATAAGGTGTCGACATGAAGAAATTTGTGCCTTGGCGTAGGTTAAGGGCACATGACATAATGTGTCAACATTAACAAGTTTGTGCCTTAGCGCGAGGTAAAGTCACAAGACATAAGGTGTTAACATGAATAAATTCATGCCTTGAAGTAGGTAATGGGCGCATAACATAAGGTTTCAACATAAAGAAATTTGAGCCTTGGAACAGGTAAAGGGTGCACGACATAAGGTGTCAACATGAATAAATTCACTCCTTGGCGCAGGTAAAGGGCGCACGACATAAGTTGTCGACATGAACAAATTTGCACCTTGGCGCAAGTAAAGGGTGCATGACATAAGGTGTCAACATAAAGAAATTTGCACCTTGACACGAGGTAAAGAGCACATGACATAAGGTGTCGACATGAATAAATTCAAGCCTAGGCACGGTAATAGGCACATGACATAAGGTGTCGATATGAAGAAATTTGCACCTTTGCGCAGGTAAAGGGTACACGACATAAGGTGTCACATGAAAAATTCGCGCCTTCGCACGTAAAGGGTGCATGACATAAGGTGTCAAATGAAGAAATTTGCACCTTTGTGCGAAGTAAAGGGCACGCGACATAAGGTGTTGACATGAACAAATCCACGGCTTAAGCGCAAGTAAAGGGTGCATGACATAAGTTGTCGACATGAAAAAATTTGTTCCTTAAGCGCGAGTAAAGCTCGCATGACATAAGGTGTCGAGATGAATAAATTCGTGCCTTGGTACGGGTAATAGGCACACGACATAAGGTGTCAAAATGAAGAAATTCACGCCTTGCACACGTAAAGGAGTGCACGATATAAGGTGTCGACATGAAGAAATTCACACCTTGGTGCAGGTAAAGGGTGCACATCATAAGGTGTCGACATGAAAAAATTCATGCCTTGGCGCAATTAAAGGGCGCACGACATAAGGTGTCGAAATGAAAAACTTCACGCCTTGCTTAGTATGTAAAGGGCACACGACATAAGGTTTCGACATGAACAAATTCGTGCCTTGGCATAGGTAAAGGGCGCATGACATAATGTGTCGACATGAATAAATTTGCACCTTGGCACAAGTAAAGGGCACATGAAATGAGGTGTCGACATGAATAAATTCACACCTTGGGGCGGAGTAAAGGGCACATGACATAAGGTGTCGACATGAAGAAATTTGCGCCTTGGTTCGAGTAATGGGCGCACGACATAAGGTGTCGACATGAACAAATTCACCTCTTGGCGTAGGTAAAGGGCGCCACGACATAAGGTAACGACATGAACAAATTTACACCTTGGCGTGAGGTAAAGTGCACACGACATAAGTTGTCGACCGAATAAATTCGCGCCTTGGTGCGGTAATTGGTGGACAACATAAGGTGTCGACACGAAGAAATTCGTGCCTTGGTGCGGGTAAAGCACACTCGACATAAGCCATCGACATGAAAAAATTCATGTCTTGGCGTAGCTAAAGGGTGCATGACATAAGGTGTCGACATGAACAAATTTGAGCGTTGGCGCGAATTAAAGGGCACACTACATAAGGTGTCGACATGAACAAATTCACACCTTGGAAGAGTAATGCACGCATGACATAACATGTCGACATGAACAAATTCACGCCTTGGCATAGGTAGAGGGCGCATGACATAAGGTGTGGACATGAACATATTCGGGCCTTGGGGAAGGTAAAGAGCACATGACATAATGTGTTGACATGAAGAAATTCACGCCTTAGCACAAGTAAAGAGTGCACAACATAACATGTCGATATTAAGAAATTCGTGCCTTGGTGCGGAGTAAAGCGCATACGACATAAGGTGTCGACATGAACAAATTCCTACCTTGCACGAGGTAAAGGGTGCACGACATAAGGTGTCGACATGAAGAAATTCATGCCTTGGTGTAGGTAAAGGGTGCACTACATAAGGTGTCGACATGAACAAATTCGGGCCTTGAGTACGGAGTAAAGCGAGTATGACATAAGGTGTCGACATGAAGAAATTCGTGCTTTGGAGAAGGTAAAGGGTGCACGACATAAGGTGTCAACATGTAGAAATTCATGCCTTGGCACAAGTAAAGGCGCATGACATAAAGTTTCGACATGAACAAATTTGAGCTTTGGCGCATGTAAAGGACATATGACATAAGGTTTCGACATGAATAAATTCGTGCCTTAGCACGGGTAAAGGCGCATGACATAAGGTGTTGACATGAACAATTCACGCCTTAGCATAGGTAAAGGCGCATGACACAAGGTGTCGACATGGAGAAATTTATGGCTTGGTGAAGGTAAAGCACAGATGACATAAGGTGTAGAGATGAAGAAATTTGCACCTTGGCGCGGGTAAAGGGCACACGACATAAGGTGTTGACATGAACAAATTTGTGCCATGGCCATGAAGTAAAGGGCGTCACGACATAAGGTGTCGACATGAAGAAATTCGTTCCTTGGAGTAGGAAAAGGGCTCACGACATAAGGTGTCGACATGAACAAATTCGCGGCTTGGAAAAAGTAAAGGGTGCACGACATAAAGTGTCGACATGAACAAATTCACGCCTTGGCATAGGTAAAGTGCGCACAACATAAGTTGTCGACATGAATAAATTAGCACCTATTCGCAGTAATGGGTTCAAGACATAAGGTGTCGACATGAAGAAGTTCATGCCTTGGTGCAGGTAAAGGGCGCATGACATAAGGTGTCGACATGAACAAATTTGTGCCTTGGCACAATTAAAGAGCGCCGACATAAGGTGTCGACATGAACAAATTCGTGCCTTGCCCGAGTTAAAGTGCGTATGACATAAGGTGTCAACATGAAAAAATTCATGCCTTGGTGCAAGTAAATGCAACACGGCGCAAGGTGTCGACATGAAGAAATTTGCACCTTGGCTCGAGGTAAAGGGTGCACACGACATAAGGTATCGACATGAACAAATTCGTGCCTTCGCCTAGTTAAAGGGCACACCACATAAGGTGTCGACATGATGAAATTAGAACCTTGGCACGAGATAAAGGGCGCATGACATAAGGTGTCGACATGAAAAAATTCATGGCTTGGAGTAGGTAAAGGGTGCACGACATAAGGTGTCGACATGAACAAATTCACGCCTTGGCGTAGGTAAAGTACGCATGACATAAGTTTTCGACATGAAGAAATTCACGCCTTGCACAGTAATGGGCGCATGACATAAGGTGTCAACATGAACAAATTCACACCTTGGCATAGGTAAAGCGCGCACGACATAAGGTGTCGACATGAAAAAATTTGTGCCTTGGTGCGAGGTAAAGTGTGCACGACATAAGGTGTCGACATGAATAAATTCGCACCTTAAGCGCGATTAAAGGGAACACTACATAAGGTGTCGACATGAACAAATTCATGCCTTGGAAGAGGTAATGCACGCATGACACAACGTGTCGACATGAACAAATTCAGGCCTTGGTGCGGAGGTAAAGGGCACACGACATAAGGTGTCGACATGAAAAAAATTCGCGCCTTAGGGCGGTAAAGGGCACACGACATAATGTCTCGACATGAAGAAATTCACGCATTGGCACAAGTAAAGGGTGCATGACATTAAGAAATTCGTGCCTTGCACGAGGTAAAAGTGCATACGACATAAGGTGTCGACATGAACAAATTCCTTCCTTAGCACGAGGTAAAGGGTGCATGACATAAGGTGTCGACATGAAGAAATTTGCGCCTTGGTGTAGGTAAAGGGCGCACTACATAAGGTGTCGACATGAACAAATTCGGGCCTTGGTATAGCTAAAGGGAGCATGACATAAGGTGTCGACATGAAGAAATTCACGCCTTGGAAAAGGTAAAGGGCACATGACATAAGGTGTCAACATGTAGAAATTCACTCCTTGGTACAGGTAAAGGGTGCACGACATAAAGTGTTGACATGAACAAATTTGAGCTTTGGCACATGTAAAGGAGAGACGACATAAGGTGTCGACGTGAATAAATTCACGCCTTGGAGCAGGTAAAGGGCGCCACGACATAATGTGTTGACATGAACAAATTCATGCCTTAGAGACGGAGTAAAGGGCGCATGACATAAGGTGTCGACATGGAGAAATTTATGCCTTGGAGAAGGTAAAGCACAGACGACATAAGGTGTCGAGATGAAGAAATTTACAACTTGGTGCGAGTAAAGGGCACATGACATAAGGTGTTGACATGAAAAAATTTACGGCATGGCGCAAGTAAATGGCGTAAGACATAAGGTGTCGACATGAAGAAATTTGTGCCTTAAGCGCGGAAAAGGGATAACGACATAAGGTGTTGACATGAACAAATTCGCTTCTTGGCGGAAGTAAAGTGTGCACGAAATAAGGTGTTGACATGAACAAATTCGCACCTTAGCGCGAGTAAAGTGCGCACGACATAAGTTTTCGACATTAATAAATTAGCGCTATTCGCAGTAATGGGTGCACGACATACGGTGTCAACATGAACAAATTCATGCCTTGGCGCAATTAAAGGGTGCACAACATAAGTGTCGACATGCGACATGAAAAATTCACGCCTTGCCAAGCGAGTAAAGGGCACACGACATAATGTTTCGACATGAACAAATTCGTGCCTTGGCATACGTAAACGGCACACGACATAATGTGTCGACATGAATAAATTTATGCCTTAGCACGAGGTAAAGGGCGCACGACATAAGGTGTCGACATGAATAAATTCACACCTTGGGGCAGGTAAAGGTCGCATGACATAAGGTGTCGACATGAAGAAATTTGTGCCTTGGTTCGAGTAATGGGCGCATGACATAAGGTGTCGACATGAACAAATTCAGCGGCTTAGCGTAGGTAAAAGGTACACGACATAAGGTGTCGACATGAACAAATTTACACCTTAAGGCGTAGGTAAAGTGCACATGACATAAGTTGTCGACATGAATAAATTCGTGCCTTAGTGCGGAGTAATTGGTGCACAACATAAGGTGTCGCCATGAAGAAATTCTTGCCTTGGTGCGGTAAAGCACGCACGACATAAGGCCTCAACATGAAAAAAATTCATGTCTTAGCACGGTAAAGGGTATATGACATAAGATGTCGACATGAATAAATTCGCGCCTTGGCGCGATTAAAGACACACTACATAAGGTGTCGATATGAACAAATTCACGCCTTGGAAGAGGTAATGCACGCATGACATAACGTGTTGACATGAAAAAATTCACGCCTTGGCACGTAAAGGGCGCGTGACATAACGTGTCGACATGAACATATTCGCACCTTTGGGTAGGTAAAGGGCACACTACATAATGTGTCGACATGAAGAAATTCACACTTTGGCACAAGTAAAGGGTGCACGACATAACATGTCGACATTAAGAAATTCGTGCCTTGGTGTAGGTAAAGCGCATACGACATAAGGTGTCAACATGAAAAAATTCGTGCCTTGAGTGCGAGTAAAGGGCGCCACGACATAAGGTGTCGACATGAAGAAATTCGCACCTTGGCTCGGAGTAAAGGGTGCACGACATAATGTATCGACATGAACAAATTCGTGCCTTGGCCTAGTTAAAGGGCACCACGACATAAGGTGTCGACATGATGAAATTCACGCCTTGGCATAGATAAAGGGCACATGACATAAGGTGTCGACATGAAAAAAATTCACGGCTTGGATCGAGTAAAGGGCGCACAACATAAGGTGTCGACATGAACAAATTCACGCCTTAAGCACAGTAAAGTGCGCATGACATAAGTTTTCGACATGAAGAAATTCACGCCTTAGCACGAGTAATGGGCGCACGACATAAGGTGTCGACATGAACAAATTCACACCTTTGCGTAGGTAAAGTGCGCACACATAAGGTGTCGACATGAAAAAATTCGTGCCTTGTGCGAGGTAAAGGGTGCACGACATAAGGTGTCGACATGAACAAATACGCGCCTTAGCGCGATTAAAGGAACACTACATAAGGTGTCGACATGAACAAATTCACGCCTTGGAAGAGGTAATGCACGCATGAAATAACGTGTCGACATGAACAAATTCATGCCTTGGCGCGAGGTAAAGGGCGCATGACATAAGGTGTCAACATGAAAAAATTCGCGCCTTGGGGCGGAGTAAAGGGCACATGACATAATATGTCGACATGAAGAAATTCACGCCTTGGCACAAGTAAAGGATGCACAAAATTAAGAAATTCGTGGCTTGGTGCGGTAAAGCGCATACGATATAAGGTGTCAACATGAACAAATTCCTGCCTTAGCACGGAGTAAAGGGTGCACGACATAACGTGTCGACATGAAGAAATTCGCGCACTTGGTGTAGGTAAAGGGCGCACTACATAAGGTGTCGACATAAACAAATTTGGGCCTTGAGTACAGTAAAGGGAGCATGACATAAGGTTTGTCGACATGAAGAAATTTGCGCGTTGGAGAAGGTAAAGGGCGCCACGACATAAGGTGTCAACATGTTGAAATTCACGCCTTAGCACAGTAAAGGGCGCATGACATAAAGTGTCTACATGAAAAAATTTGAGCTTTGGCGCATGTAAAGAGGCAGACGACATAAGGTGTCGACGTGAATAAATTCATGCCTTGGCATTGGTAAAGGGTGCACGACATAATGTGTTGACATGAACAAATTCGTGCCTTAGGACGAGGTAATGGGTGCATGACATAAGGTGTCGACATGGAGAAATTTATGCCTTGGTGAAGGTAAAGCACGTACAACATAAGGTGTCGAGATGAAGAAATTTGCACCATGCACGAAGTAAAGGGCACACGACATAAGGTGTTGACATGAACAAATTTTCGCCGTGGTGCAAGTAAATGGCGTATGACATAAGGTGTCGACATGAAGAAATTTGTGCCTTGGCGCAAGAAAAGGGATCACGACATAAGGTGTTGACATGAACAAATTCGCTGCTTAGCGGAAGTAAAGGGTGCACGACATAAGGTTTCGACATGAACAAATTCATGCCTTGGCGCAGGTAAAGTGCGCATGACATAAGTTGTCGACATGAATATATTAGCACCTATTCGCAGTAATGGGTGCATGACATAAGGTGTCAACATGAAAATGTTCACGCCTTGGTGTAAAAGGGCGCACGACATAAGGTGTCGACATGAACAAATTTGTGACTTAGGCACAATTAAAGGGCCACGACATAAGGTGTCGACATGAACAAATTCACGCCTTGGCCCGATTAAAGGGTGCCACGACATAAGGTGTCAACATGAAAAAAATTCGTGCCTTAGTGCGGTAAAGGGTGCAGGACATAAGGTGTCGACATGAAGAAATTTTCGCCTTGCCTTAGCTAAAGGGTGCACGACATAAGGTATCGACATGAACAAATTCGTGCCTTAGCCTAGTTAAAGGGCACATGACATAAGGTGTCGACATGATGAAATTCATGCCTTGATATAGGTAAAGGGCGCATGACATAAGGTGTTAACATGAAAAATTCACGGCTTGGAGAAGGTAAAGGGCGCCACGACATAAGGTGTCGACATGAACAAATTCGCACCTTGGCGCAGGTAAAGTGCGCATGACATAAGTTTTTGACATGAAGAAATTCATGCCTTGGCACAGGTAATGGGCGCATGACGTAGGGTGTCGACATGAACAAATTCACACCTTGGCGTAGGTAAAGCGCGCACAACATAAGGTGTCGACATGAAAAAATTTGTTCCTTGGTGCAGGTAAAGGGTGCGTCACATAAGGTGTCGACATGAACAAATTTGCGTCTTGGCGCAGTAAAGCACACATGACATAAGGTGTCGACATGAAGAAATTTGTGCCTATGTGCAAGTAATGGGCGCATGACATAAGGTGTCGACATGAAAAAATTCGCGCCTTGTCGAGTTAAAGGGCACAATACATAAGGTGTCGACATTAACAAATTCACGCCTTGGAAGATGTAATGCATGCATGACATAACATGTCGAGATGAAAAAAATTCACACCTTGGCGTAGGTAAAGGGCGCATGACATAAGGTGTCGACATGAACATATTCACGCATTGGGGTAGGTAAAGGGCACACTACATAATGTGTCGACATGAAGAAATTCACACCTTTGCACAAGTAAAGGGTGCACGACATAACATGTTGTCGACATTAAGAAATTCGTGCCTTGGTGCAAGTAAAGCGCATACGACATAAGATGTCGACATGAACAAATTCTGCCTTGCACAGTAAAGGGTGCACGACATAAGGTGTCGACATGAAGAAATTTGCGCCTTCGTGTAGGTAAAGGGCGCACTACATAAGGTGTCGACATGAACAAATTCGGGCCTTGGTAGAGGTAAAGGGAGCATGACATAAGGTGTCTACATGAATAAATTCTTTCCTTGGAGAAGGTAAAGGGCACACGACATAAGGTGTCAACATGTAGAAATTCATGCCTTGGCATAGGTAAATGGCACACGACATAAAGTGTCGACATGAAAAAATTTGAGCTTTGGCGCATGTAAAGGACAAACGACATAAGGTGTCGACATGAATAAATTTGTGCCTTGCACGAGGTAAAGGGTGCATGACATAAGGTGTTGACATGAACAAATTCACACCTTAGCACGAGTCAAGGGCGCACGACATAAGGTGTCGACATGGAGAAATTTATGCCTTGGTGAAGGTAAAGCAGATGATATAAGGTGTCGAGATGAAGAAATTTTCACATTGGTGCAGGTAAAGGGCACACGACATAAGGTGTTGACATGAACAAATTTGCGCCGTGGTGTAAGTAAAGGGCGTATGACATAAGGTGTCGACATGAAGAAATTCGTGCCTTGGAGCAAGAAAACTCTCACGAAATAAGGTGTCAACATGAACAAATTCGTGGCTTAGCGGAAGTAAAGGGTGCCACGACATAAGGTGTTGACATGAACAAATTCGCGCTGTCGCGCGAGTAAAGTGCACCACGACATAAGTTGTCGACATGAATAAATTAGCGCTATTCACGGGTAATGGGTGCATGACATAAGGTGTCGACATGAAGAAGATCATGCCTTAGTCTTTGGTAAAGGGTGCACGACATAAGGTGTAGACATGAAAAATTTGTGCCTTGAGTGCGAGTAAAGGGTGCATGACATAAGTTGTCGACATGAACAAATTTGTGCCTTAGCGCGGGTAAAGCACACATGACATAAGGTGTCGACATGAAGAAATTTGTGCTTATGTGTAGGTAATGGGCACATGACATAAGGTGTCGACATGAAGAAATTCATGTCTTAGCAACTGGTAAAGGGTGAAACGACATAAGGTGTTGACATGAAGAAATTTGTGCCTTAAGCGTAGGTAAAGGGCGCATGACATAAGGTGTCGAGATGAAGAAATTTGTGCCTTGGCATAGGTAAGGGCGCACGCCATGAGGTGTCGAGATGAAGAAATTCGTGCCTTGGCATAGGTAAAGGGTGCAACGACATAAGGTGTCAACATGAAGAAATTTGTGCCTTGGTGCATGTAAAGGGTGGATGACATAAGGTGTAAACATGAAGAAATTCACTTGCATGTGCACACGAGTAAAGAAGCGCGAGAACATAAGGTGTCGAAATGAAGAAATTCATGCCTTGGCATAGGTAAATGGTGCATGACATAAGGTGTCAACATGAAACAATTCACACCTTAGTGCGAGGTAAAGGTCACATGACACAAGGTGTCGACATGAAGAAATTCACGGCTTAGCGAAGGTAAAGGGTGCCACGACATAAGTTGTCAAAATTAAGAAATTCTTGCCTTGGCGCAGTAAAGCGGTACACGACATAACGAGTCGACATGAAGAAATTTTCACCTTGGCACATGTAAAGGGCGCATGACATAAGGTGTCGACATGAATAAATTCATACCTTGGCATAGGTAAAGGGTGCACGACATAAAGTGTCGACATGAACAAATTCACGCCTCGGCGCAGGTAAAGGGCACATGACATAAGGTGAATTCATTAACTAATTCACGCCTTGGTGAAGGTAAAGGGCACACTACATAAGGTGTCGACATGAACAAATTCACGCCTTAGTGCGAGTAAAGGGCACATGACATAAGGTGTCGACATGAAGAAATTCGCGCCTTTGGCTCATGTAAAGGGCACATGACATAAGGTTTCAACATTAAAAAATTCATGTCTTTGTCTAGGTAAATGGCGCATGACATAAGGTGTGGACATGAAAAAATTCACATGCTTAGCGAAGGAAAATGGCGTACGAGATAAGGTGTTGACATGAAAAAATTCACACCTTGATGTAGTTAAAGGTCGCACGACATAAGGTGTCGACATGATGACATTCACACCTTGGCACGAGTAAAGGGCGGATGACATAAGGTATTGAAATGGAGAAATTCGTGCCTTAGCAGTAAACGGCGCACAACATAAGGTGTCGACATGAACAAATTCACACATTAGCGCGAGTAAAGGGCACACGACATAAGGTGTCGACATGAAAAAATTTGTGACATGGTGTAGGTAAAGGGTGCACTTCAAAGATGTCGACATGAAGAAATTTACTCCTTCATTACGAGTAAAGGCGCATGAAATAAGGTGTCGACATGAAGAAATTTGTGCCTTGGCACGGAGTAAAGGGCACACGACATAAGGTGTCGACATGAAGAAATTCCCACCTTAGCGCGGTAAAGGGCACAGACATGAGGTGTCGACATGAAGAAATTCACGCCTTAGCTCGGAGTAAAGGGCACCACGACATAAGGTGTTGACATGAAGAAATTCACACCTTGGTGAAGGTAAAGGGTGCCACGACATAAGGTGTTGACATGAAGAAATTCACGCCTTGGCACGAGTTAAGGGTGCATGACATAAGGAGTCAAAATGAAGAAATTCGTGCCTTGGTGCGAGGTAAAGGGCGCCAACATAAGGTGTTGTCATGAAGAAATTTGCGCTTAGCACGAGTAAAGTACCACGACATAAGGTGTTGACATGAACAAATTCATGTCTTGGCATAGGTAAAGCGTGCACGATATAAGGTATCGACATGAAGTAATTCACGCTTTAGCAGGTAAAGGAACACGACATATGGTGTCGACATGAAGAAATTCAATGCGTTAGCGCGAGACATAAGGTTTCGACATAAGGTGTCGACATGAAGAAATTCATACCTTGGCACAGGTAAAGGGTACGCAACATAAGGTGTTGACATGAAGAAACTCATACCTTGGCGTAGGTAAGGGGTGCATGACATAAGGTGTTGACATGAAGAAATTCGTGCCTTGGCATCACAATGCGAGCACACGACATAAGTGGTCGACATGAATAAATTCGTGGCTTGGCATAAGTAAGGGCGCACGACATAAGGTGTCGACATGAAGAAACTTACACCTTAGCACGAGGTAAGGGGCACACGACATAAGGTGTAGACATCAAGAAATTCGTGCCTTGGAGTGCGGGTAAAGGGCGAACAACATAAGGTGTCACCATGAAGAAATTCATGCCTTGACATAGGTAAAGGGCATATGACATGAATAAATTCATGCCTTAGTGCGAGTAAAGGATGCACGACATAAAGTTTTGACATGAATAAATTCGTGCCTTGGCTCTCGTAAAGTCGCACGACATAAGGTGTCGACATGAAGAAATTCGTGCCTTGCTTGCACGAGTAAAGGGCACGCATGACATAAGGTGTCAACATGAAGAAATTCGTGCCTTGCTTGCGGTAAAGGGTGCATAACATAATGTGTCGACATGAGGAAATTCATGCCTTGGTGTAGGTAAAGGGTGAACGACATAAGGTTTTGACATGAATAAATTCATTCCTTAAGCGCAGAGTAAAGGGTGCCACGGCATAAGGTGTCTACATGAAGAAATTCGCGCCTTGGCATGGGTAAACGGTGCATGACATAAGGTGTCAACATGAAGAAATTCATGCCTTGGCGTAGGTAAAGGGTGCATGACATAACGTGTCGACATGAAAAATTTGTTCCTTGGCGAAGGTAAAGCACAAATGAAATATGGTGTCGACATGAAAAAATTCCTTCCTTGATGCAGGTAAATGATGCACGACATAAGGTTTCGACATGAAGAAATTTGTGCCTTGGCGCAGTGAAAGGGCGCACGACATAAGGTGTCAACATGAAGAAATTCATGCCTTGGCATAGGTAAAGTGCACATGACATAAGGTGTCGACATGAAGAAATTCACACCTTGGCGCAGGTAATGGGCACACGACATAAGGTGTCGACATGAAGAAATTTGTGCCTTGGCACAGGTAAATGGTGCACGACATAAGGTGTCAACATGAATAAATTCACTCCTTGGTGTAGGTAAAGGGTGGACGAAATAAGTTGTCGACATGAACAAATTTGTGCCTTGGCACAAGTAAATGGCGCACGACATAAGGTGTCGACATGAAGAAATTCATGCCTTGACCAAAGTAATGGGCGCACGACATAAGGTTTCGACATTAACAAATTCGAGCCTAGGCACAGGTAAAGGGAACATGACATAAGGTATCGATATGAAGAAATTTTAATGTTTGCGCGAGTAAAGGGCGCATGACATAAGGTGTCGACATGAACAAATTCACACCTTGGCACAGGTAAAGGGTGCATGACATAAGGTGTCGACATGAAGAAATTTTTCCTTGGCATAGGTAAAGGGTGCATGACATAAGATGTCGACATGAACAAATTCACGGCTTGCGCGGAGTAAAGGGAACACGACATAAGGTGTCGATATGAAGAAATTTGTGCCTTGGCATAGGTAAAGGGTGCATGACATAAGGTGTTGACATGAGGAAATTTGTGCCTTGGTACAGGTAAAGGGCACGACACATAAGGTGTCGACATGAAGAAATTTGTACCTTAGACAGCAGCGAAGAGGCGCCTGACATAAAGGTGTCGACATGAACAAATTCGTGGCTTGGTGCAAGTAAAGGGTCCATGACATAAGGTGTCGACATGAATAAATTTACACATTAGCACGAGGTAAAGCAAGCACAATATAAGGTGTTGAGATGAAGATATTCATGCTTTAGCACAGTAAAGGGTGCACGACATAAGGTGTCGACATTAACAAATTCACGGCTAGACGCAGGTAAAGGGCACACGATATAAGGTATCGATATGAAGAAAGTTGCACCTTTGCGCAGTAAAGGCGCATGACATAAGGTGTTGACATGAACAAATTCGCACCTTAGCACGGGTAAAGGGTGCATGACATAAGGTGTCGACATGAAGAAATTTGTGCACAGGCACAGGAGTAAAGGGTGCATGACATAAGATGTCGACATGAACAAATTCACGGCCAGCGCGGGTAAAGGGAACACAACATAAGGTGTCGATATGAAGAAATTTGTGCCTTAGCATAGGTAAAGGGTGTACGACATAAGGTGTCGACATGAAGAAATTCCCTGTAGCGCGCGAGTAAAGGCGCATGACATAAGGTGTCGACATGAAGAAATTTGTGCCTAAGTGCGGGTAAAGGGCGCACGACATAAGGTGTTGACATGAACAAATTTGTGGCTTAAGCGCGAAGTAAAGGGTGCCACGACATAAGGTGTCGATATGAATAAATTTGCGCATTGGCACAAGTAAAGCGAGCACGATATAAGGTGTCAAGATGAAGAAATTCATGCCTTGGCACAGTAAATGGGCGCATGACATAAGGTGTCGACATAAAGAAATTCACACCTTAGCACAGTGTAACGGGCACACGACATAAGGTGTGGACATGAAGAAATTCATGCCTTGGTGTAGATAAAGCGCGCCGACATAAGGTGTCGACATGAAAAAGTTTGTGCCTAGGCGCAGGTAAAGGGCACACGACATAAGGTGTCGATATCAAGAAATTTTCACCTTACACAGGTAAAGGGTGCACGACATAAAGTGTCAACATGAACAAATTCATGCCTTGGCGCAGGTAAAGGGTGCACGACATAAGGTGTCGACATGAAGAAATTTGCACCTTGGTGTAAGTAAAGGGTGAAACGATATAAGGTGTCGCATGAACAAATTTGCACCTTGGCGTAGGTAAAGCGCGCACGACATTAGGTGTCGACATGAAAAAAATTAGCGCCTTGGCGGAATTAAAGCGCGCATGACATAAGGTTTCGACATGAACAAATTCGTGCCTTGGTGTAGGTAAAGGGAGCACGACATAAGTTGTCTACATGAAGAAATTCACGCCTTGGCGCACGAGTAAAGGGCTCACAACATAAGGTGTCGACATGAACAAATTTGTGCCTTGGCGTAGGTAAAGCACGCACGACATAAAGTGTCGACATGAAGAAATTCACACCTTGGCGCAAGTAATGGGCACAAAACATAAGGTTTCAACATGAAGAAATTCATGCCTTAGCGCGCAGTAAAGGGCGCCACGATATAAGGTGTCGACATGAAGAAATTCAAACCTTGGCGAATGTAAATGGTGCATGACATAAGGTGTCGACATGAACAAATTCAGACCTTGGCGCATGTAAAGGGTGCACGACATAAGGTCTCGACATGAAAAAATTCACATCTTGGTGTAGGTAAAGGCGCACGAAATAAGGTGTCGATATTAATGAATTTGCGCCTTGGTGCGGTAAAGGGCGCACGAGATAAGGTCTCGACATGAAAAAAATTCTTGGCTTAGTGCGGGTAAAGCGTGGACGGCATAAGGTTTCGACATGAAATTTTTTTGGTTTGGCACTGAGTAAAGTCGCACGACATAAGGTGTCGGCATGAGAAAATTCGCGCCTTGGCACAGGTAAATTTCACATGACATAAGCTGTCAACATGAAAAAATTCACACCTTGGCGCGAGGTAAAGTGCACATGACATAAGGTGTCAACATCAACAAATTCATGCCTTAGCGGAGGTAATGCCACGAACGACATAAGGTGTTGACATGAACAAATTCATGCCTTGGCGCATGTAAAGGACGCACGACATAAGGTGTCGACATGAACAAATTCATGACTTGAAGTAGGTAAATGGCGCATGACATAACGTGTCGACATGAAGAAATTCGTGCCTTAGCGCGAGTAAAGGGTGCATGACATAACGTGTCGACATGAACAAATTCACGCATTGGCGCATGTAAAGTGCGCACAACATAAGGTGTCGATATGAACAAATTCTTGCCTTGGCATAGGTAAAGTGCTCATGACATAAGGTGTCGACATGAATAAATTCGTGCCTTGGCGTAGGTAAAGGACACACGACATAAGGTGTCAACATGATCAAATTCGTGCCTTGGTGTAGGTAAAGCACGCATGACGTAAGGTGTCGACATGAAGAAATTCGCGCCTTAGCGTAGGTAATGGGCGCACAACATAAGGTGTCAAAATAAATAAATTCACTCCTTGGCACGATTAAAGGGCGCCACGACATAAGGTGTGGACATGAAGAAATTAACACCTTGGCACGGTAAAGCGCGCGAGACATAAGGTGTCGACATGAACAAATTTGCAGCATAACACGGTAAAGGGTGCATGACTTAAGGTGTTGACATGAAGAAATGTGTTGCGGGGCTTAGCCCCTCTTTGAGGCAATGACAAAGCGGCCCGGTTTATTGCTACTTCTACTAGCGAGGAACCTATGCAAGTCTCACAGATTACGCCTTCGGGGTTGGGATCTCATCCCGGTAGAGTGTTACAGGGCTGCGAAGAGAAAGGAATAAAAGGAGAAGAGAAAGAACAGATCCGAAGGAAGAAAAGAAATGAGTTCCAAGCGGAAGGGTGGAAGATCTATGCTTTTAGTTTGGTAGTAAGAGAGCCAAACCTACTTGCATAAATAAACAAAGCAATCTTGATAAACAAATGACGGAAAAGTAGATATGAATCCAGCAGATTAAACACATACGGATCTAACGTAAGAAAGATCTAATGCATAACACGGACTATTGAGCACAAAGTCGAATAATTGTATTCTTGTTCTTTTACATTCAAAAAGCTCAAAGTCTTTCTCTCCTCACTTCTATTTCTATCTGAAAAATGTTCACCCGAATACAACAAGTATTCTTGTATTTATAGAAGATGAGAGAGAGAGGCAAAATGGAGCCAACCACTTATCTACAAGATATTTACAAAATATCTAAAGTCATGTTGACTTTTACATTTTTGAGTGGATGACATCATCCCATGATGCAACATGGATGATGTCATCGTTGCACCAACATACTTGAGATATGGCGAAAAGAAAGTCGGAGAATAGCGAGAGGAAGAAGAAGAAGAGGAAAAAGAAGAAGCTAGTCATCATCATCGTCTGCGGCCGAAAAGGGTGCTTTACCACGATCTTGCTCGGGAGATGAGATGTGGAAGCGGCGCGGTATTCCAAGAACTTGCTGATCATTGACCCGAGCCCGATCTGTGATGGATCCTTGTGCGATCACCGGTTACTTGCCCATGAGTTTCCGCTCTTCTGAAGCTTTTGGGGAAGTTTGGAATAATCTTTCTCCGCCTCAATCGAAACCGATGAAGTCCTGCAAGCGGCGAGGTTATTGATGGATTCGGTATCAAGCGTGACTTATTTTTGTTCGCTTGAGAAGCTAACTCCTTGAAAATCCGGATAGTATCATCGGCCGTTCTTAAGGTGAGGAAGGAGTGAGCAACCTTGGATTCATGGATAAAACAATTTTCTCCATTTGATACATCGCATCCGGGGCCTCTTCCTTCACCTTATCTATTTTTTCTAACACAAACTCAAGCTGATCTATCAGATAGTCCAGTGGACATAGTCTTGTTGAGGTCCTTGGGTGACCAAGAATACTCGAACTTGACCAAATCTTGGTGAGCAGTCGAACATACATTGGAAGGCCTCGTGTTGGAGTCTAGCGTTTTCTAACTCTTACGATATCGGGACGCTAATGCTTGAAGCTCCTTATTCGCCTTTTGATGTTCGAGGATAAGGCGATATATTCGGCGATTACCTTTTATTATCTTTGAGAATCGACTTCTCAGCGAAAGCAGACCATGCCACTGCTCACCGATCTTTGAATATTCATTGATCTTGTCTGGTGGCGGCTCGGGAGTCTCGGCGGCGATTGTGGGAGGTGCACTTCCCATCTTACGTAAGGCACAGCGGTATTTATTGTTCTTTCGTGCCTTTTCTCTTCTTTGGCTTCTTGAAGCTTTTCACAAAGTGCATCAATCGCGGAGCAGCTTCCCCACAGGAGACTTTGAGAGGGCGTCCCCATCGTGACTTGGGTCAGCTGTGAAATCTGCTTTGAGACAGATCCTCTTTTCTTTGGTGGGATCGGGGTAAGCTATTTCCAGGACTCTCTCACTGCAGCGCTCTTTGAGAAGCGTGTAACCGGCTTGTGCTTCTTTGCTCCTTTAGCCAGGAATAACCGAAAAGTCCATCGGAGCGATGGGGACTTTCCTCTTTGGTAGCTCAGTGTTGAGAGATCAAGCTGGTCCTATTGAAGAAGGACCCGAGAGACGAGAGGAGAGGCAGCGACAGCGGTAGAAGAGGGAAGAACGTGGAGACACGCGGCGGTGGCATTGAAAGAATAGCCGCGGAGGTGTCCACGGGAGGAAGGAAGCCGGGGCTGCGAGAAGACATAGGAAGGGAAGGGAGCCGGGAAAGGAGAGAAGAAATGGAAGGAGACAAATCAGCAAGAGAGGAGAAGATGGATGAAGAGCGGGGAAAGGGTAGAAGAAGGGGAGAGGACCTGACGAAAGGAGTGGTTCTTTGACACACAGGGAAGGAGAGGAAGAGAAGGAGAAGGGGCGAAGGAACCTCGTAGTCGTAGCAACGCCGACATCACAGTGGATGGGCCTTCGAGGCGTCCTCCATGAACTCCTCTTCCAAAGTTATGACTTGTTCGAGGCTCAGGAAGAGGACTTTCGGGACTTCCTCTGAGTGGCGCTTGATTCACCTCTTGCACCCTTGCCTTTTAGGCTGCTTCTTTGATCTTGGGCGCATTACCCAAAGGAGAAGTTATAAAATCTCGCCGAGGTAGATCAATCCATTCATCGGCACCCAGAGCTCCGTTCTCCATGGTTTCTTTGACCCTCTCCTCGGTTATCGAGGAGCCTTGCTTATCGATAGCGGGAAGGGCGATTGTCCCCATCGTGTTATTATACACCTTGTCTACTTCATCTTCCGAAGTTTGGAAGCCTTTGGGGACGATGGCTACTCCATCTTGAATAATTTACTGCGATGCTAGCGGGAGTGATCTGTCTCTGAGTGCCACCTCATGGATGGCGTCGATGTAAATGTCCTCGATTTGAGGGACATGGATAGGATCAAGCTTAGCCCTTGGCGCGACCTCTCGGGTCGAATGTAGGCCTTGTTGGGAAATCATGCTTTAGATTGAGCAATTCTAGCTCGTGAAACATCTCCTTCGCCTTGTGATAGGAACAAGTGTATCGGCCCCTCTTGTGAGGGGAAAGGAGTTCCGCCCTTCTTTCTCTTCGACACTTCTCATGATATGTGACCAGGTGCCTTGACAATTCCAATAGAACCGGCTTTGGTCCATACCTTGCGACCTAGTGGGCTCGCCCGAAGTTAACCGCCCTCGGATAGGTGAATGTGGGAAATTGGGTGAAACAAGGCCCCCACTTTTCCACAGCGAAGCTTGAAGTATTCTTAATTGTGCGGCCATGAGTCAACTTTGGTCGCGGCATAATATAATTTGGTAGAAGAAAGCATCATTGATTTTGAAAAGTGTTGGATCTATTCTCGGCTTTAGCTCTGGGTAGTATTCATATATCTTGGCACGAGGCCAAGTTCCACTCGGTGCAGCCACTGGATAGTCCCTTTGAATGACTGCGGCATACACTACGTAGGAGTTCATATGAAACACTCTGTTGTGGCAAAGCTGTTGTTTTGCTCGAAATGGCGGCGCTTATTATTTCCCAGCAATGAAGCGGCGATCGGGCAAATTTTTGTTCATCGTCTCCAGTACCGCAGCATCCATTTATGGAAGTAGTGGGCGTCTGAAAGCTTAGAGACTACTGCTCGGGAAAGTGATGGTGTCATTTGAGTTCTTCGGAGAAGTCGCTTCGGTGGATAGTGCAGGGGCCACCGGGTCACTACCTTCTTATTTTGAGGTAGACTTCATTCATTAATTGCATG
Organism: Taxus wallichiana var. yunnanensis; assembly: GCA_018340775.1. Taxonomy (NCBI): domain Eukaryota; kingdom Viridiplantae; phylum Streptophyta; class Pinopsida; order Cupressales; family Taxaceae; genus Taxus; species Taxus wallichiana. The sequence goes on from CM031238.1 coordinate 5,792,979, forward strand.
CATAGGTCCTCATTGCCCTCAGTCTGGACACATTCTTCTTGGGTAGCAGCCCACGAAGCTTCGGTGATGAGGATGCGAGAATCTTTTCAAAATGGCGAGTGGTGAGTCGATGACCACTTCTCCCTTCTTATTTTAAACACACACAGGTGTCCTTGTTGTAAGATTGGGCAACCACCATTATGAACTCATTATTAATAAGCGGCCATTTGGAATCCCACCGTGAAATGTAGAGCACTACCCATCAATTTATCCATCCGGGGCTTCTTGTTACTTTACGAGTTCTCACCCAATCGTCCATGTCAATGTGGCCCGATTCGAGAATCTCGACATCCATATTGCATTCCGCACGAGATTCGGGCATTCTAACCCTTTGGTACTTATACTTCATTTCTTCCTCTGTTAGCTTAGCTTTTCCTCTTGGTTTGGCGGGTCTCTTGCTTGAGGTAGACATGTGTTCTTAAAGCTTATCGATGATCTGCACGTAGGAGAAAACCCAATCGAAGCTTGAATTAGTCATTTGATCTTCCATTGGAATACTAGCGAGAAGAAAGAGTTAGAACTTTTAAGGCTCGGGCGCGGGCGCATGGAAGATGTGTGTAGCAGTGCATTTTATAACGGGCGCACGAGAAATCGTGTTACATTGGGGTTCGATGCTTTGTAGCGCATGGAAAGATTGTGTAACATGGACGAATGATGCGCGAAAAGGAATATAGCGCGGCGCATGGAGGGTTTACACAACATCATGTTCTTGCATCGGAGGAGTGTGCAGCGCTATGTAATCTTTATACTTGCGCGAAAAAGGCTTTTGTTGCATCGGCCCAGGTGCGCTCTTTGGCGCGTGGAAATGGGATGCTGACATGGGTAAAGGTGCGAAGGCTTATAGGAGGAAGCGCGGGATTTACACTTGGAGCATGCAAAGGGTGCGCTTATGGCGCATGAATTTCAGGCTGTATGCTCGGGATGGCGGGTGCGCCATGGCGCGGATCTTTGAGTATGTTGCAAGTCGGATAGGTGCGCCGAGGCGCCCATGTGATTATTCTGGCGCGCCGGTGCGCCTTGTGAAATAAGCTCTCAAACCTCTCTTTTTCTTTCTCTTCCACTTCAAAATTTGCTTGGACAAGTAAGGTTTTCCAAAAAACTTGTAAGCAGAGACCAAGTTAGCTACAAAACGACCCCTTTTCCAGCGAGATCCGGAAAGAGGGAGGGAGAAGCGAAACAGAAGAAGAAAGATACGAGGGCGGCACGGGTGGAAAGGCTCAAACACATTCAAACTTTGATGGCGCGCCAGAAGTTGGCATACACACAAAACCGGACAAAAACAAGCCCAAAGAGCGAAAACATAAAAGCGAGGAAGGGGAAGAACCTCTTACCTTAAAATATAGCGAAAATTCCTTGGCGGGTCCTGACTTTCTGACAAAAGCGGCAGCGGGGGCAAATCGAGAAAAATCACGTCTTGTGAAAGAACAATGAAAAAATGACATGGCGCGCATAGGTATATATAACAAAATTTGTCATAAATCGACCACCATTTGAAAAGGCGTGAAAAGCATTGTCGGCGAGAGAAAGCATCGCCCTTTGGCGCGTGGAAATGTGACAACGAGGAGAATGGAGTGCGACTTTGGCGCATCAAGCGAGTTGTCGACATGAATTTATGTGCGCCATTGGCGCACAAAGCGTGGTGTAACACGGAAAATACATGCGCCTTTGGCGCCTTGCAAAAGCGTGCTAACATGGAAAACCATGCGCGAAGGCTTTTAAGGGCGCATCAAAAATTGATGTTGCGAGGAAAAACCATGCGCCCGACCAAAAAAGGCTCAAAAGACTAAGTTCAAAAACTGAATTTCCGGGAAGGGATTTTACAATATTACGAATGCGGAGGATCCCTAACGAGGATCGAAACAAAATTTTCGGTATGGTTATCGGTAAAATTGCCCTTGTCGATTTCTGGGATAACATGTTGGCTCCTCTGGGGGACTATCCTTGAGTAAAATCGGGGTAGAGAATCCCGGATTACATGTGCCTATCCATTGGAGTGCGGAGTCAAAAACAAGGGGGGACCGGAGGAGAACAAAGGAAACACACAACAAGCGAAAGCAAACACGCGAAAGCAAACACACAGACCAAAATAAAGCATGCGAAAGAAGAGAGCAAGCTCTACTTCACGAAGATCTTGAGATGTTGCCCGTGTAGGGAAGCGGGAGTTCGGCTCCATCCGGATACGAGAGATAGAAACTATTCTCTCCATTGAGTTGTTTGATTTTGAAGGGCCCTCTCCTGAGGAGTCAAACTTTCCATGCATACCCTTTGGCTCTCTTGACTTGTCCCGAGAGAAGAACAAGATCTCCCACTTGAAATCCCTCTGCTTGCCTTCTTGTCCAGAAAAGCTTCTTCACGTGATTCGATGTTCGGTGATCACTGTCGACCACCCTTACTCTCTTTTCTTCAAGTTCCATGAGTACATGATTCTCTTCTCTAGAGAACTTTGAAAAGTTTCATCTTCGATAGCTTGTGCCAGCGAAGAAGCGGGAAGTTCGGCTTTGAAATGGGAAGCTCGGCATCGAGTGCCATATAACACTTGAAAAGGTGACATGCGAGAGAGATCTCTTGGGAGTAATCTGATCTGCCCTGGCGTCGTCAAAGCCTTGTGCCACATTATTTGGTTTGATTCCACCACTTCCGTATAATGGTCACTAGGTTCTTATTCTTTGGATTCACTTTGACCATTTCCTTGCGGGTAGTAATCAAAGCATGGGCTAAAGTTATTCCATATTCATAACAAAAACTAATAACTTCTCGGGAGGAGAAGTTAGAAGCATTATCGGCCAGCGATTTTGTTCGGGATGCGAACGACAATGATATTTTCCTTGATAAAGCTAAAACACCTCGAAGTGGCATGCTTGGCTGTATGGCTTCCACCCATTTGGTGAAGTGTCGATTCTTTGTAAGGACATAGCTATGTCCGGCACTCGATTGGGGATTGAGTGCGCCCGATAAAATCGATTCCCCACTTTGCTTGAATGGCTCATTTATAATAACCGGCCTTAGGGAAAGGCGGCCCGATTTGGGCTTACCAAAGCTATTTGTGAGGCTCGCATTTTACGCTACCAGTATTGCATCTTGAAAAGCGTCGGCCCGATAGTACACAGCTCGAATGATCTTATGTGCCGTCACGGAAGAAGAAAAATGGCCTCCACGAGTGAGTTGTGAAAACTTTCCAGCGGTTTTACTTGCTTTGGGGCTTATCGACACATCGCGAAAAAGATACCATCTATCACGCTTATATAAACCGTCATCCCGGATAACATACTTGGCGCTCACGAGCTTTATAGCACGCTTCTCCTTTGCATTCGGTGCAGCTGGGCATTCGCCGTAGGTGAGGAAGAAAGCAATGTCGGAGTACCATTCGTCACTAGTTACCCTGAAACAAAACCGGAGCGAGAGAATCGGCCCTTAGAGGGTTTGCTCTTCATTGGTACAATTTTCTCTTTCATCATGATTTTACGAACCCTTGTTTTCAGCCATTAGGCGACACGAGCCTTTGCCCCTCACCGACTTGGTGGGTTTAATATCTAGGTCATATTCACTGGACCTTTGCGATCAATTCCCTCTCACACTTCCCACTCTTGTTGAGTTAGAATTGATTTCACCGCATTGTGTGGGGACCCGGCACCACCGTATGCGAGTTCGAATGTAATACACGAAACTCTTCACCGCTTTAACGGCGGCAAGGCGTGCTTTTCCAGTTGAGTCATTTTCACTCGTGAGGCTTGAGAGGAGAACTCATGAATGCGATTGGAGATTGATATCCTCAGAGTTCTTTTGCATCGGGATTGCGAAGCAGTATGTTCGGAGGCGTAACTATACATAATGAAGTCTTTGGAGAAATCCGGACATACCGGGACCGGTGCATGAGCAACAACGAAGTTTTTATCTCCTCAAGCGATCTTTTCCCTTCTTCACTCCATCGAAAGTTGGTGTTCCCTTCATCATGTTCAAAATGTGGCGAGTCTTCTCGTGAAAGTCGGGGAGACAACGCTAAGAAAATTCACCTTTCCGAAGAAAGAATGAACACGGTCTTGCTTGTGGCGAGTAAGGCTCTGAATAGCCTTGACCCTTTCGGCATCAATCTTTGTTCCTTCTTTGCTAACCACATGGCCTAGCAATTTCCCTTAGTGACCCAAGCAGACTTTTTTTGGTTAAGGGAAATTCCGTGTTCTCGGCATCGGCCAATACATTCCCGAATGATCATAATGATCACTTCGTCGTTTGGAGAACACGGTTAAGTCATCTAGATAAACTTCTGATGACCTTTCCCATCATGCCTTTGAAAGCAAAGTCCATGGCTCATTGAAAAGTGGCACCGGCGTTAGTTAGGCGAAAGGCATCTGCTATAGGCAAGCGTACCCCACGGAGTAGTGAATCTTTTTTTGAATTGATCTTGAGCGAGACTTCAATCGATTATAGCCGAAAAACCATCAAGCATAGGCGGCATTTACGATCCGATCACCGCTTGCGAGAACTTGATCCATTATGGGAAGAGGGTAGTTGTCTTTCGTGAAAGCTTGATTTAAGTTTCGGAAATCTCTGCGCAGATCGTATTTCACCGATTTTCTTGCGTCTTGGCACAATGTTCGCCACCCAAGTCTTTGTGATGGATAGGGAAGATGATTCTTGCGTCCGGCATCTTACGAATTTGGCTTGAATAGTGCCGAAATCTTGGGATTATAATGCCTTTGCTTGACGGAAGGCTTTGGCATCTTCTTTTAGCGGTATATCATCTTTGAGCGTCCTTTGGCTTGAAGGACTTTAAATCGGCATAGGACCATGCCAATACATCCATATATTTTTGACAACTTGACAAACTTTTGCTTTTCTCGGGCGTGCGGCATTTGCCAATGTTCACGAATGCGGATGTGCCTCGAACCCATATTGGTAGGTTCGGTCTGCGGAGATGAGCGAGGATCATCCCGCCTCTTCTTTTTTACAAAGCAGTCGTGCTGTCAAACAAGCGTTCGAGAGAAACCAAGCCCTTTGGAATTTTATTTCCTTTGGTGACATATGCCATCGTTCTCTTTTGATTCATGATTTTGGCGTTGATTGATTCACGGCACGTAGAGTGGATCCTTCAAAATCTGACTCATCAAAGTTTTACGCTTTTTCTAGAAAGCGATGAGATGATTATCATCGTTGAATACTTGCCAATCTTGAGAGTTATGCAGCACGCTTGGATGGAAAACCACTTGATGGTGTATTTGTTCGTTTTGAAACAGGTGCGGGAGCATGAGAGATCTTTGAAAGCGACCAGCGAATCGGCCATGTCATTTTGGGCCCTTGGAATGGCCTCTATTGAAAAAGCGTCAAATTCCTCAATGCTGTCCCATACCGCATTACGGTAGTGCTGAGCCTTTCATTTTCACTTGATAAATCCTTTTGACCTGATTCTGACTAGCTCGGCATCACCTTGGACTTTGATTTTTATTCCTCTTTCTTTTGCGCTTGCATACATCTGAGTATGAGAGATTCGTACTCAGCGGTATTATTAGTGTTGAAAAACTGCAATTTGAAAGAAAGAGGAATTACCTCCTCCTCGGGAGATATCGGCACAACTCCGGCGCCACATCCACTAGTCGCGGTGCCATCAAATTGCGAGGTCGAGATCTTATTACAATCCTTTTCTGAACAAAAACGTCCTTTGTATCCGCCTCGGTGGATAAGAAGTAATTCCCAACCACGATGATTGAAAAGAATTTGGGCTTTTGGGTCTTGAGCTAGTGACCAAGTATTTCTTTTGGGATTAGGCTCCAAAGTTTGCATTACGCCTTTGGCCAGGATTCTAGCTTTGGACGAGTCCATGTGAATTTCTCCACCAACTTTGCAAAAAAGCTCCTTCCCAGCCAATTCCATAGGCTGCCGGAATGTCGGCGCAGGGCGGTCATCTTTACTCTTTTATCCGGGAAGGCATGACATAATGCGCGTCTTTGATTTGGCCAATCAATGGCACTTGCTTGGTCTCCAATGAATAGCATCTGCCGAATGGTTTGGTAAGAGTGAGGCCCAAAGCATGGGCGACTTTTGCCGGCATGACGTTATCGGAAGCTCCGGAATCAATTATCTGATTGCTCGACTTATGGCGTTGATTAGGAGAGAGAGATAGAAAGGTTCTATTTTGCCTGATGCGGATGTTGAAGCAACATTTATATGGGATTCAGGGGGAGTGGAAAGGATTCCTTTTGGGGAAACCTGTTTGGGTGAAACAGCTTGACTCTGGATGTATTTGGTCAATCTTACAAGTTGTTCGGGGTTTGACTGAAGGTACTCGGCTTGAGACATTTGGATCTTGGTCTTTTTGCATGATCTATAATATCAAACACGGCCAAGGGTTGCGTTGGTGAGGGAATGAGTCCTTCACTTCGCGGTGGTGGAATGGGATTACTGATCTTAGTAGGAACTTGAGGGGGCTGACTTGGAGGAGAGATGGGCGGAAAAGACTTCTTAGCAAAAGACTTAACGAGGGGTGAGTAGGAAGAGGATTACCTCTTAGCAGATAGTTGGAGGTGCGTTTGTGCGACCTTCTCCTTACATGCGTGGGTAGCACTTCCGCCTCTTTTCCTTGCGAGCGGGTGAAAACGACATATGATTGTCATGCTTGCGTAGCCACAGTACTCTCTTCTTCGTCGATTCATCCTCGTCGAACTCCATATATCCAATAGTAGAGTCGCGAGTCGGCTCACCGACATCTTGATCATCTTCGTCTTGAAAGCGAAGGTTCTTCATATCTTGCTCTTCTTCTTGACTTGGCCAAGCATTGGCCGGGAGGAGCTTGGCAGCCTTGGCCGTGGAGCGATCGCGAGGTAGAAGCGGCCTTTGTGAAGCATGGTTAGGAACAAAACTCCTTCTTGGAACATCCGGTATGAAGAACTAGGAGCTGGGCCAAGCTTCTTCTTGATGCGAGCAAATCATTCGCCATTTTTGGAATCTTTGGAGTCGAGGCGAAGTGGTAGGTGAAGGGCCCAGGACTTAGGCTTTGATGATTCCTTTTTCAATTCGCGAGATATTATCAAATTGTCTTCTATCCGGATGGCGGCTTTGGCGAGAGGTAGAGTAGCCACTCGCTCTTGAAGGAAGCAGAAGGCGACTTTTGAGTTCATGGCGTTCGCGAAGAAACACTTGATTCTCGGCGTTGGAAGCATGGCAGTAGGGACACGGTTGATTAGAGCATTGAACCGGGCGATAAAATCGCGCATGGTCTCGTTTGCCTCCTTCTTCAGATGAGTGATTCGTGATAATAAAGTGAACGCATCTTCTGAGGGTTTATACCTGTCTTCAAAAGCGTCCCGCAAAGTTGCCCAACTGGTGATAGATCCGGCCGGCAAATGTTGAAACCATTCAGCTGCAGGCCCTTGTAGGGTTTCCAGAAAAAGGCGAACTGACACATCTTCATGAGTCACGTCCAAAATACTGCATGACATAATGAAAGCAGATATGTGGGAATCCGTGCTTTGATTTCCGCTCCCGTCGAATTTAGGAAAATTCTTTCGATTTCCGTGAGGAGTGCGTGAAGCTGGATGTGGCGGTGCGAGAGGGCCCATAGCATTTCCCCATGGTACCGCCATTTGAAAAGTTGGAAAAAGCACCACGTGGGAAGGGTGGTTCCAGCTGAAAAGCGTGAGCACTACAAAGGGATGTAGATGCTTACAGTAGCAGAGACCTTTTCTTTGTGAAGGTGAGACACTCTGGATGGCCAATTTAGTGAGCTTAAGCGCTGAAAAAGCGTGCTGGTGTTACGCTGAAATTGTGCCTCACGAAGCGGATCGAAAGTAGGATCAGCTTCTCCTCGGGCTCTCTGCTGCGCGTAAAGGTTCACTCGCGAGTGTACCTTTCGGATCTAATATTACAGGCAGATTTAAACTTTATTTTTGGGTGTACCTGCTGATTTTCTGGTTTTTCTGACAAAAACCAGCAGCACGCACTTTTCTGGATATTAAAAATTATCCTCTTCAGAAACCGATTGCGGTTAAATGACAGATGAAAATGAGGATAAGATGGTGGGGAAGATAGTAAGCTGATTTTCGGATCTGATTTGGACTTTTTCAGAGGGTTTCAAACTTTTTAGAAAAAGTCAAAACTCAGATCTACGGAAAAATAATGATTTCTGTAAAAACTCAGCGAACTAAAGATATGTAAGAAGCCCAGATCTATGACTCTCAGAAGAAAAATTTTCGATTCGGGCACTTTTGCAAATTTTTGGATTTTCAACAAAAGCTGGAGTTTGCAAGTAGCGTGCCAAACTGCTGATTTTTACGATTTTTTTATCTTACTACCAGGCATAGATCACGCGGATCATGCATTCGTTCCCAGTGGAGTCGCCAAAAGCTGTTGGTCCGAAAATGCATCGCGCGGACGATCTATGGATAACGGGCCAGCGGTGTTGCGGGGCTTAGCCCCTCTTTGAGGCAATGGCGGCCGGTTTATTGCTACTTCTACTAGCGAGGAACCTATGCAAGTCTCACAGATTACGCCTTGGGGTTGGGATCTCATCCCGATGTAGAGTGTTACAGGGTTGCGAAGAAAGGAATAAAAGGAGAAGAGAAAGAAGCAGATCCGAAGGAAGAAAAGAAATGAGTTCCAAAGCGGAAGGGTCGGAAGATCTATGCTTTTAGTTTGGTAGTAAACAGAGCCAAACCTACTTGCGTAAATAAACAAAGCAATCTTGATAAACAAATGACGGAAAAGTAGATATGAATCAATGATTAAACACATACAGATCTAACGTAAGAAAGATCTAATGCATAACACAGCTATTGAGCACAAAGTCTGAATAATTGTATTACTGTTCTTCTCTGTTACAAGAAAGCTCAAAGTCTTTCTCTCCTCACTTCTATTTCTATCTGAAAAATGTTCACCCAGAATACAACAAGTATTCTTGTATTTATAGAAGATGAGAGAGAGAGAAGGCAAAATGGAGCCAACCACTTATCTACAAGATATTTACAAAATATCTAAAGTCATGTTGACTTTTACATTTTTGAGTGGATGACATCATCCCATGATGCAACATGGATGATGTCATCGTTGCACCAACATACTTGAGATATGGCGAAAAGAAAGTCGGAGAATAGCGAGAGGAAGAAGAAGAAGAGGAAAAAGAAGAAGCTAGTCATCATCATCGTCCCGCGGCCGAAAAAGAGTCACTTTAGCCACGATCTTGCTCGGGAGATGAGATGTGGAGCCCGAGCGCGGTATTCCAAGAACTTGCGATCATTGACCGGCCCGATCCTGTGATGGATCCTTGTGCCGATCACAGGTGCTTCCATGCAAGTTTCCCGCTCTTCTACAAGCTTTTCGGGAAGTTTGGAATAATCTTTCTCCGCCTCAATCGAGGAAACCGATGAAGTCCTATGGCTGACGGCGGGTTATTGATGGATTCGGTATCAAGCGTGACTTAAACGGCCTGTCATTTGAGAAGCTAACTCCTTGAAAATCCGGATAGTATCATCAGGCCGTTCTTAAGGTGAGGGAAGGAGTAAGCAACCTTGGATTCATGGATAAAACAATTTTCTCCATTTGATACATCGCATCCAGGGGCCTCTTCCTTCACCTTATCTATTTTTCTAACACAAACTCAAGCTGATCTATCCGATAGTCCAGTGGACATAGTCTTGTTGAGGTCCTTGGGTGACCCGAATACTCGAACTTGACCAAATCTTCGATGACGATCGAACATCCGCTTTGGAAGGCCTCGTGTTGGAGTCTAGCGTTTTCTAACTCTTCGATATCGGGACCGCTAATGCTTGAAGCTCCTTATTCGCCTTTTGATGTTCGGGGATAGGCTGATATATTCGGCGATTACCTTTCCGGCTTATCTTTGAGAATCGACTTCTCAAGCGAAGCTTAGACCATGCCACCTGCTCACGATCTTTGAATATTCATTGATCTTGTCTGGCTGAGCGACTCGGGAGTCTCGGCGCGATTGTGGGAGGTGCGCCCATCTTACGTAAGGCACGAAGCGAGTATTTATTGTTCTTTGGCCTGACCTTTTCTCTTCTTTGGCTTCTTGAAGCTTTTCACAAAGTGCATCATAAATGCGAGCGAGCTTCCTCACAGGAGACTTCGTGAGGGACATCCCCATCGTGA